>MU260404.1:82500-172500 GCA_020310875.1 Ceratopteris richardii
ATTCTAATTGGGTACTAACAAAGAAAGTAACATGATTTCTATATGTGGAAATAAAAAAATGGCAACAACTATTTGAATCTTCCTCAAAGCTCTTGTAGAGGAGGTACTGGGGTATCCGCTTTTAACAAGAGTAAAGATTAAAGATTAACACTTCCAGTACGTCGCCTACTCAAGGGGGGTTCTCTTTAGGGAAGTATACCCTTTAACATTTCTGTGAGCAGGTAGATAACACGGATGGCACAGAGTGGTAAATACTTCGGAAAATATGGACAACAAATGACCCAAGAAGACCGTACACTTCTTGATTCAAATCAGGTGATTACAAGGTTGGGCAGAGTGATGCTCAAAAGTGCAAACTTAGGGCTAACAAGCCACCCTAAAAGTAAATAACTCCAATACAACAGATTCTTCCCATCAGCATAAGGGGCAATGATATGTAGACTAACTCAGAACAATACAAATGGTAAGAATTTCTCAAGAGAATAGAGCTTAACAGCAACACTGACTCACAGAAAAGAAAAATCCAAGCCACTCTCTTACACTATAGTGCTCATAGCCCTCCACTGAGAAGCCTACCCTCTGTATCCACACTACAGAGTAGCTCCTACAATAGGCTTGAAACCACAAAGTGCAAGAGAGGTCTTGTGCACGTACGCGTAGCTGAACCAATGTATCTCTAAAATTGTACCCCCAAATGAGCATAAATCCATTGTTTTATAGGCCCCAATAGGCCAAGAGGGCCTTGCCGATTCCTCACGTCCACTGATCACGCATCACTTGATTGCCAAGATTGGAGGGGTAGATCAAATATTCCACTTGATTTGAATTGGATCCTCAAAAATAGGCAGTCATCATGAATGGTAGGCGGCAACACTCATTTCATCACTTTTACTTTTACCACTTACACCTTTACTGTCACTTTTGAATGCAAGCTGAGATCCTCATTTTGTGCCGCCCGTGATATTTGAATGTCCCTGAGAAGCACATCCTTCACCTAATTTTTGTAGTAGCTTTTGATCCTTCATATTAAGTGGGCGGTATGGGAGGTGAGTTGTGGGGAGTTGAGAGAGATTATGGGGTTTGTGGAGGGTCGTGGAGGGGTGTGGAGTTGTGTGCAGTTGTGTGGGGTTTGTGGGGTTTGTCTGTTGGGTGGGAATAGAGGTGAGTTATGGGGAGTTGTGGGGGTTTTTTGGGGTGTGGTCAAAAATTGATCCAAGATTTCAAAGTTATTATTGCATCATTGGAAAGTACTCGTTGAGAGCTTTCCAACGATATATAACACTGTAGGGTTTGGTTAAGAAATGATCCTCCAAATATCCATCCAAAACTGCATGAGAACTTGTGGGAGGTCGTGGGAAATTGTGGGATTTGTGGGGTTTGTGGAGGCTTGTGGCGGGGTGTGGAGTTGTGTGGGGGGTGGTGGAGTTGTGGAGGAGGGCGGAGAAGTGCGGAGGAGGGTGGAGGAGGGTGGAGGAGGGCGGAGGAGTGCGGAGGAGGCTGGAGGAGGGCGGAGGAGGGTGGAGGAGTGCGGAGGAGGGTGGAGGAGGAAGGAGGAGTGCAGAGGAAGGCGGAGGGGTGTGGAGGAGGGTGGAGGAGGGCGGAGGAGTGCGGAGGAGGGTGGAGGAGGGTGCAGGAGGGCGGAGGAGGGTGGAGGAGGGTGGAGGAGGGTGGAGGAGGAAGGTGGAGGAGGAAGGTGGAGGAGGGTGGAGGAGTGTGGAGGAGGGTGGAGGAGTGCGGAGGAGGGTGGAGGAGGGTGGAGGAGGGCGGAGGAGGGCGGAGGAGGGCGGAGGAGGGTGGAGGCGGGTGGGGGAGTGCGGAGGAGGGTGGAGGAGGGTGGAGGAGGGCGGAGGAGTGCGGAGGAGGGTGGAGGAGGGTGGAGGAGGGCGGAGGAGTGCGGAGGAAGGTGGAGGAGGGTGGAGGAGGGTGGAGGAAGGTGGAGGAGTGCGGAGGAGGGTGGAGGAGGATGGAGGAGTGCGGAGGAAGGCAGAGGGATGTGGAGGAGGGTGGAGGAGGGCGGAGGAGTGCGGAGGAGGGTGGAGGAGGGTGGAGGAGGGTGGGGGAGCGTGGAGGAGGGTGGAGGAGTACGGAGGAAGGTGAAGGAGGGGGGAGGAGGGTGGAGGAGGGTGGAGGAGGGCGGAGGAGTGCGGAGGAGGGTGGAGGAGGGCGGAGGAGGGTGGAGGAGTGCGCAGGAGGGTGGAGGAGGATGGAGGAGTGCGGAGGAAGGCGGAGGAGTGTGGAGGAGGGTGGAGGAGGGCGGAGGAGTGCGGAGGAGGGTGGAGGAGGGTGGAGGAGGGCGGAGGAGGGTGGAGGAGGGTGGAGGAGGGTGGAGGAGTGCGGAGGAAGGTGGAGGAGGGTGGAGGAGGGTGGAGGAGTGTGGAGGAGGGTGGAGGAGTGCGGAGGAGGGTGGAGGAGGGTGGAGGAGTGCGGAGGAGGGTGGAGGAGGATGGAGGAGTGCGGAGGAAGGCGGAGGAGTGCGGAGGAGGGTGGAGAAGGGTGGGGGAGGGTGCAGGAGCGTGGAGGAGGGTGGAGGAGTGCGAAGGAAGGTGGAGGAGGGGGGAGGAGGGTGGAGGAGGGTGGAGGAGGGCGGAGGAGTGCGGAGGAGGGTGGAGGAGGGCGGAGGAGGGTGGAGGAGTGGGGAGGAGGGTGGAGGAGTGCGGAGGAAGGCGGAGGAGTGTGGAGCAGGGTGGAGGAGGGCGGAGGAGTGCGGAGGAGGGTGGAGGAGGGTGGAGGAGGGCGGAGGAGGGTGGAGGAGGGTGGAGGAGGGTGGAGGAGGATGGAGGAGGATGGAGGAGTGCGGAGGAAGGTGGAGGAGGGTGGAGGAGGGGGGAGGAGTGTGGAGGAGGGTGGAGGAGTGCGGAGGAGGGTGGAGGAGGGTGGAGGAGTGCGGAGGAGGGTGGAGGAGGATGGAGGAGTGCGGAGGAAGGCGGAGGAGGGTGGAGGAGGGTCGAGGAGGGCGGAGGAGTGCGGAGGAGGGTGGAGGAGGGTGGAGGAGGGCGGAGGAGGGTGGAGGAGGGTGGAGGAGGGCGGAGGAGGGTGGAGGAGGGTGGAGGAGGGCGGAGGAGTGCGGAGGAAGGTGGAGGAGGGTGGAGGAGGGTGGAGGAAGGTGGAGGAGTGCAGAGGAGGGTGGAGGAGGATGGAGGAGTGCCGAGGAAGGCGGAGGGGTGTGGAGGAGGGTGGAGGAGGGCGGAGGAGTGCGGAGGAGGGTGGAGGAGGGTGGAGGAGGGTGGAGGAGCGTGGAGGAGGGTGGAGGAGTGCGGAGGAAGGTGGAGGAGGGGGGAGGAGGGTGGAGGAGGGTGGAGGAAGGTGGAGGAGTGCGGAGGAGGGTGGAGGAGGATGGAGGAGTGCGGAGGAAGGCGGAGGGGTGTGGAGGAGGGTGGAGGAGGGCGAAGGAGTGCGGAGGAGGGTGGAGGAGGGTGGAGGAGGGTGGAGGAGCGTGGAGGAGGGTGGAGGAGTGCGGAGGAAGGTGGAGGAGGGGAGAGGAGGGTGGAGGAGGGTGGAGGAGTGCGGAGGAGGGTGGAGAAGGGCGGAGGAGGGTGGAGGAGGATGGAGGAGTGCGGAGGAAGGTACTGGGGTGTGGAGGAGGGTGGAGGAGGGCGGAGGAGTGCGGAGGAGGGTGGAGGAAGGCGGAGGGGTGTGGAGGAGGGTGGAGGAGGGCGGAGGAGTGCGGAGGAGGGTGGAGGAGGGTGGAGGAGGGTGGAGGAGCGTGGAGGAGGGTGGAGGAGTACGGAGGAAGGTGGAGGAGGGGGGAGGAGGGTGGAGGAGGATGGAGGAGTGCGGAGGAAGGTGGAGGAGGGCAGAGGAGGGTGGAGGAGTGCGGAGGAGGGTGGAGGAGGATGGAGGAGTGCGGAGGAAGGCAGAGGAGTGTGGAGGAGGGTGGAGGAGGGCGAAGGAGTGCGGAGGAGGGTGGAGGAGGGCGGAGGAGGGTGGAGGAGGGTGGAGGAGGGTGGAGGAGTGCGGAGGAAGGTGGAGGAGGGTGGAGGAGGGTGGAGGAGTGTGGAGGAGGGTGGAGGAGTGCGGAGGAGGGTGGAGGAGGGTGGAGGAGTGCGGAGGAGGGCGGAGGAGGGAGGAGGAGGGCGGAGGAGGGCGGAGGAGGGTGGAGGAGGGTGGGGGAGTTCGGAGGAGGGTGGAGGAGGGTGGAGGAGGGTGGAGGAGGGCGGAGGAGTGCGGAGGAAAGTGGAGGAGGGTGGAGGAGGGTGGAGGAAGGTGGAGGAGTGCGGAGGAGGGTGGAGGAGGATGGAGGAGTGCGGAGGAAGGTGGAGGAGGGTGGAGGAGGGTGGAGGAGCGTGGAGGAGGGTGGAGGAGTGCGGAGGAAGGCGAAGGAGGGGAGAGGAGGGTGGAGGAGGGTGGAGGAGTGCGGAGGAGGGTGGAGGAGGGTGGAGGAGGGCGGACGAGGGTGGAGGAGGGTGGAGGAGGGTGGAGAAGGGTGGAGGAGTGCGGAGGATGGTGGAGGAGGGTGGAGGAGGGTGGAGGAGGGTGGAGAAAGGTGGAGGAGTGCGGAGGAGGGTGGAGGAGGGTGGAGGAGTGCGGAGGAGGGCGGAGGAGGGCGGAGGAGGGTGGAGGAAGAGAGAGAGAGAGAGAGAGAGAGAGAGAGAGAGAGAGAGAGAGAGAGAGAGAGAGAGAGAGAGAGAGAGAGAGAGAGAGAGAGAGAGAGAGAGAGAGAGAGAGAGAGAGAGAGAGAGAGAGAGAGAGAGAGAGAGAGAGAGAGAGAGAGAGAAGAAGAAGATAGAGAGATAGAGATAGAAAGAGAGAGAAAAGAGTGAGATTGCAGACATTCAGACTACAAGCCATCCCAGAGAGAGGCATTGATCCGGGAGAGAACCGAAGTGGCTCCATTAGCATTACAATTGCCATCTTCTCTTCAACAGGCTACAAAGCCTCTCCATAACCTCTGCTTGCGTATCACTTCCTATCACCATGGCCATCCTCCCTCGGCAATGACAAAGGCAAAGATTTGATGTTGCACCACTGACCAGCTCTGTCCATGTTGTATCCAAAGAGTTCGAACAACCCTACCCCTTCCAACTTGAGCTGGATGATATTCCTTGGCCTTCCTTATTGTTTAAAATGACGAGAGAGAAGAAGATAGGGATCTACAGCTCCCAAGGGAGCTAAAGACTCCCCTAAAAGCGAATAAGGGCTTATATGCATGGATTGACATTCTCAAGAACTTTTGATCCCTATAATATTTTCTCTCCAACTTAGTTTAATTTTTGTTATAGAGGCCATGTAGATGAGCCCAAATCAAGTGGATGTCCCTAAATCAGTCGTTGGATCATTACTTGGCCCATCTTCCCACCAAAAGGTAACAACGAACTATAAATGATTAAAATGGGAAATCAAACAAGAATGATGGTGCCTTGGAAGTGTCCCTATTTGAAGGAAGTTCAGAGAGCAACTTAAGTTTGATCAGTCACCCATTGGAACAAGAATAAAAAGACCTTTTAACAAGCATGCTCCATTCTTCTTTAGAGTTTCCGATGAGACCAGTAGATTCCTTTTGTGTTAGGAAATATGTTTTCAAAAACACTTTATTAATTTCTCAAATTTTTTTCTTTGTATTGCACAACGTGATAATTTTGCATGAAGGAATTAGCCTCCTTCATGCTATAGTTAGCATTAAGAATCTGGTACCACTTCTACATTTTGAGTCTATATAATTTATGAGACGTTTTGAGATACTAGATTGAACGAAGTTGGTCACGGTGCAACACTAGATACTCTCGTTTTGCCATACTAGATAGTTTTGAAGCAAGAAGATGGCATTGTAGCACTTCACTTCTATCCAAGCCTTCCACACTTTCTTCTAGTAAGACACACTGTGTGGATGTTGTTATGATTGCTTGAGGAGAGGTGACATTTTATAAAGAAGTCTTTTCTGCATTATATCATGACGGGCCACTTGGATGCCGTATTAATTGTTCTACATGTCCACGTGGCCTTGTATTTGGTAGTGAGGTTCCCAAACCCTAAAAGATCCAAGCTTCTATCCTAGATAAATCTATAGGAAGCCTAATTGATTAATTGGACTATTTATTTCTCCAAGGTGAACTTGGGGAGGATCCCTTGAACTTTCTTAGGCTCCCCTTCCTTAGGGAGCCAACAACAAACCGTAGAAACTTAACTACAAAACATATTGGTTATAAACTTGTTGTTGGCTCCCTTTCCTTAGGGAGCCAACAACAAACCGTATAAACTTAACTACAAAACATATTGGTTATGAATGAACTTGTTAATGAATAAATTGGAAAAGGCATCATCTTCTCTCTTATCTTATGTTTTCCTAGAATTTAGTACCACGCTTATTTGGGCAAGAGTGGTGTTATAACTTATGGAATATGTTGAACAATGCATTGTTCAACATATTCCATAAGTTATAAAATATGTTATAACTTATGGAATATCTCCAACAATGCATTGTTCAACATATTCCATAAGTTATAACAAGTGGAAAGCCCACTACAAGTCCCAATAATTTGAAAATATGTACATTTTGAAGGATTTTATAGGAAACATCTGAAACGGGATAAGGAAGGGAAATGTTAAGCACCCTTACACAAGCTTTGCAATGATTTATCATTGATCCATTAGAAGTGAAGAGGAATAACAAAACTTTTGAAAAACTATTGATACTAGTAGGGACTTTGTAAATCATTAGATTTAGTGCCATCCACATACTTTTGCATGAATATATTTCCTCTTCTATCATGAATCATAGTAACTTCAATCACTTGTTTGGAATCATTGTGTCCAACCTATCACACGCACAACTAGACACACAGAAACACACACAGCCCTGTAAGTTTCATAGTTGAAACAAAAACGTGAACAAAAACGTCATCGAGTTTGAAAGATACATATGTTTATATCACCTTCATTACGCATCCAGTTTGAAAGATACATATGTTTATTGAAGTTTTGTACATCATCATATAATAGGAACAGGTGCTACAATGCATGACCTGTTGAAATGCAGAAAAATGTAGTAAATTTCCTCGGCAGTTATTTATCTAACAACAACATTAGTGAGAAAGGAGGTGCTCATTTCTGTGCTGTAGCCTGTATGAGGTGGATCCACATCCATATTTCTAGATCGATGTTGTACATCCAATGCTTCTTTCAGGTCTTGACAGACTTGATTCATACTGGGCCTTTTTGAGCTTGGCATCTCAACACATGCAAGTGCAACTTCCAATACTTTCCAAACTAAGTCAACATCATAGTGCCCGCCCAAAGATGGATCCACAATCTCATCAATCATTCCACGAAGAATAGAGGATTTTGCCTGCTCATGTGAAAGTGAGTAAAATAAAGTGCCTGTTTGGAGGTCTATGAAATTTATACAGATCTTGGTGAGTGCTTTGACCTTTCAAACTCGATCGTCAACAGTCAATTGTTAAGAAAAGGGTTAAGAGATTACCCAATCCACGATTCTTGTCTCCTGTCGAGTGGGCAATGTGTAAAATGTCGATTGTCGTCCACATACAACTTCAAACAAGACCACTCCAAAGCTATAAACATCAACTTTTTCTGTCAACTTTAAGCTGGTAATATACCTGTAGAAAGAAGAATGTATTGTTCTTACTGCGTAAAAGAAAAAGGGAATTTAATTAAAGAGTATCCATTGAACAGCTTAGAATCAATGGGCATGAATCCTGATTTCCTTTGCAATCACATGTCCTTTGAAACACATAATTCACGTACATCGTGTGGGATTATCTCCTTTGGAAAGAGAGTCACATAGCCTTGGCTCAAGCCGTCTCCGAAAACGAGAGAGAGAGAGAGAGAGAGAGAGAGAGAGAGAGAGAGAGAGAGAGAGAGAGAGAGAGAGAGAGAGAGTCGTTGATTGCCAAACTATACTTACTCAGGATCCACATAACCTTTACTACCCATCACCATTGCAGGTGCAACTTCAGTCGCGTTCATTAGCTTATTTCTTGAAATTCCAAGATCTGCTAACTTAGCTTCCGTCTTATCGTTCATTAGGATGTAGCTACTTTTGATGTCTCTGTGTATATTTACAGGCTTACATTCTTCGTGCAAATAATGAAGCCGTATGATTCGAACACCCAAATGTAAGAATAGATAACCGATGATTTAGCATATGCACTCAACAACACATAATAGCACTCAACAAGCTGGAAATATACCTGTGGAAAGAAAAATGTATTGTTCTTACTGCGTAGAAAAAAGGGGAATTTAATGAAAGAGTGTCTATTGAACAGCTTATAATCAATGGGCATGAATCCTGATTTCCTTTGCAATCACAAGTCCTTTGAAGCACATAGAAAATGAGAACACAGACGAATAACTGCAAAAAATATCAATCAGCTGTACACTGGAAAGGAAGGGGATCCTAATGAAGCCCGTCCACAGAATTCACGTACATTGTGTGGGATTATCTCCTTTGAAATGAGAATCACATAGCCTTGACTCAAGCCGTCTCCAAAAACCACAGAGAGAGAGAGAGGGAGAGGGAGAGAGAGAGACAGAGAGAGAGAGAGAGAGAGAGAGAGAGAGAGAGAGAGAGAGAGTCGTTGATTGCCCAACTATACTTACTCAGGATCCACATAACCTTTACTGCCCATCACCATTGTAGGTGCAGCTTCAGTCGCGTTCATTAGCTTATTTCTTGAAATTCCAAAATCTGCTAACTTAGCTTCCATCTTATCATTCATTAGGATGTTGCTACTTTTGATGTCTCTGTGTATAATTTCAGGCTTACATCCTTCGTGCAAATAATGAAGCCCTATGACTCAAACACCCAAATGTAAGAATAGATGACCGATGATTTAGCATATGCACTCAACAACACATAATAGTCACCAAGGATTACCTTGTGCAGCGTCAATCATGATCCTTAAACGGGTTTCCCATGACAAGGGAGAAGACTTCGATCGTGGACCTTCGCAAGCAAATAATAAGGGTGAAAAGCCTAGATTTCAACTTTCTTTCTGATATCACACGATATTGTTTGGAATCACAGATTTCTCGAACTTACCATGAAGGCAATCAAATAATGATCCGCTGGGCATGAACTCATACACAAGGATCAGATTATCTTCATTGCTGTAGCCTATTAAATCTACAAGATTTCTATGGTGCACGCGTGATAGGAGATCAACCTTCACAAAAAGAATAGGTTATATTAGCAAAAAGATTGTATTTTCTAAGAGAATGTCGTAAAGGGATCAAAACACACACAGAAAGTAAGTCTGCATGGAGATGGAAATATGGATGAGAATTATAAATACCTTGATCTTTATTCAACCTTAACAACTAAAATAATAAACACAAACACACTGCACAAGAATGTATGACACTAAGATCGCACAAAAGAAAAATATTCAAATAAGTCATTAAAAATATGTAACAATATGAAACAGAAATCATCTCATTCATGAATTCTTTTAATCCTTGATGGGAAGACCTTGAGCTCACTTTGATAGCAACTTGGCGTTTATCTTCAAGAGAACCTCTATACACTGATGCAAAGCCTCCTTCGCCGAGCTTGATGCAGAAGTTATTTGTAGCAGCTTCTATTTGTTCGGATGAGAACTGTTGAAGTTGACCATTCGGTATCACCCTCTCTGGCATCACTGTAACATGACGAGCGAGCAATGCATGAGTGAGTCAACATTGATCTAGTGTACAAGCAATGGGTGAGAGCGAGCAATGGATGAGAGTGAGTCTAAAGTGTTTCAAAAGGAGTGCAATTCCATGACCTCAGATCCAGCATGGCTTCATTATGTCCTTAGCATATTCTAATTGTTCTCTTTGGATCAATATTGTGTCAGTATTGGTCTACAGACATGGGTGGAAAAAAGGTAAATTTTAATAGGACTATTTATTTACACTATCTTAGTAAGATGAACTTTTGAAAATGACTTATTATACACTTCACAATCTTTTGACTTTTGATCTTGCCTTCTTGGACTTCTATATGCCCTCTCTCCACAGGAGGTTCTTGATAAGACTCTGTTGCCTTATTCTGGAGATTGGATTTCTTTGTTCTGCAGTAGCATAAGAGACAGATTCCAGCAGCAGAAACGCCTATAACCAGCATGAAACAACCAATGATGATCCCAACAATTAAGGCAATATCGTTTTTCTTTCGATTGGAGTCATTAGCTTGTGCTTGCGGGGATGAACTTGGTGATGGAGTACATTCACCACCATTGGGCTGACACAAGCTGGGATTTCCGGAATATCTGCATTTATCCATGATATTACATCTAGCGTTACAAGACATATGTAGAATACGAGAAATCTCGAATACCATAATCTCTCCATTCATCATGATGCTCAAAATTCTTCAAAAACAATCGGAGCGCACAAATTTTAAATTAATCATGAAAACTATCTCTCTAGCGAAAAATTTGCAAAATGTAGATTACAGTAGTAGACAAACTCAAATGTTAATAGTGACGCATTTTGTCGGCGAAGAAGAGCATCTGGTATCTTTCCTGACAAATTATTATTCTGCAGGTACCTGGAATATTCACATTTTAGTCATTTTAGATGTAGCTTTCAGCAAACCCAACTATATACATACATGCGGAAACACAAACTGCACATTTTCCTTTCATGGATGCGTGTGCCTGGAGACGCTCTTTTTCTCCTTTCATGCCCTCGAGTTTGATGCATTTATGTGCACGAGTGCGTGCACGTGGGGCCATTGTTTTGCTTTTATGCATTGTTTTGCATGTGTGCACCTGTACTTGCATCTGTGTATTCTGTGCAGTATCTGTACGTGTGGAGTGTGCACGCACGCTGGATACAACAAGATGTAATTACAAGGCTTTAAGGTTCTTCAGTGTCGCCAAGGAGCTAGGGATGGAACCACTGAGCTTGTTGTTTGAGAGATTACTGCATCAGTAAATAGAAACTCTCCTCAGCATCTGTATCTCCGTTATATAATAAGAATGTGACTAAAAGATAAGCATGAAGCAAGCTGAGCTTCTAGCACTTACAGAACCACGAGGCTTTCAAGATAACTGAGATCAGGGATGTCAGATTGTTTCCATCCAGATATCTGAGAAACAGAAAGAAATCAAAAGTCTGAATCGATGCCTAACGCCTATACACATAATGACAATGAGTAGATGCCAATATTAGCACTCACATATCAGTCAACGTAGTAAGCTGGTTGAGCTCTGTTGGAATTTTGCCGCCTGTTTGATAATTTGACAGTATTCTGCACGCCATAGATTCGAATAGATTGGAATAGAAACAGATTCAAATACATTTGAATTCTTAATTTCCACATAGGATATGCAATCGAAGAAATTCAAAATGTTGATACTCACATTGCTGCGATTCCAGGATTATCTTTTGAGCAATTGAGCCAATTATATCCATATCCAGCCGGAAGGCATGGATCACCTGTGTAGTTGCTCAAGCCAAGGATACTTTTTATTGATTCAACTACATCAACTGACAATCAAAACAAACGATAACAAAAAGGAAGAAATCAACAGGCTATTTCTTTCCAAGCTCATGCGAATTATTACAATACGTTTTCAAATGCGTGCAATACGTACACACACACACACACACACACATGTGTTTGTGTGTGTGCGTGCGAATAGCACAAATGCAATTTTGTTCCTCTCTGGTTCGGCTCAACTGACAAAGACAACAGAAAATCTTCTTGAAGCGCATCGTGAATCACGCATAATGAAATACATGCAAGATTATCTTATATTGTTCTTTTATAAAATTGAAAGGGTGACAACCTATTTGTATGAATCTCAAAAACTTGATCATATATATTTTAGTACTAAGAGATTCAACTGCCATAATCAACTTAGGTCTTCTATACATGATCTCATAATCAACATAGCTCTTCTATACATGATCTCATAACCAAACTGTTTAAAATGATCAACCGATGCTACAAACGTTCCTTTCAAATATGTCTTATTTATAATATGTTCCTTCGATAAGACACTATTATAAACCTTGCATGCTGCAAACAACAAGCTAATGCAAATAACTTTACTTTCACATATCAAGTTATTTATGTAAGAAAAGTATTACTTCCTAGCTTTAAATCATAAATGATAATCTTTCTGAATAATAAATTCTTCTACCATACGTTGACAAGGTCTCTATTAACCAGAACTGATTCTAGAGTTACATTACTTATATAATTAACATTGTAAACGGGAATTCTTTAAGAGTTAGCATGCATACTTTCCCTTTAAGGAGATCAAGTGAATCTTTTGAATCTAAAGGGAAGCCAAAAATCAAGTGTGATATTTACACTCATCCCAAGATGTGGGCGGCCTATGTATTACAGATGTCGAGTCTATGGTAAACAAGTTTGCTTCTAAAATGGATTATAAAAGCTTGGATTAAAAACTATGAGTCTATGTCTGATTTGATTTGTAGAAATAGCCCAAACCATATGCGGAGAGTTTCCATAGGTGTTCAGGCCTTGTACTCATCTGTTTTCTTTTTTCATTGGTCCAAAATTCCCCTAAGAGGAAATTTTTGGTTGCCTCTCTTTAATCAGTTTTTCATCTCACATGAATCTATGGATCTTACACCTTCGTTACATTACAGTAAGTATCATTAAAATATTCCACTATTTCAAGGCCAAAACTTGCATACACAGTGGGTGTGCTATCTCAATTCATGCACACACCTAGGATTCCACACTTACTTGCAGTCAAAAGGGTGCTCATATATCTCAAAAGTACATTGTATGAAGGTCCACTTTATCCTTTTTAGAGTGAATTGTAGGCAAAAGCATATAAATATGTTGTTTGGCCTATATCCAAAGAAGATAAGAGAATTACAAGTAGATATGCAGTGATGCTTATACTTTCTCTTAGTGATATAAATTCCAGAGTTAGTATAGACTAACTGAAGTCCAAGAAAATATTTTAGTGATCCAAGGTCACTGATTTTGAACTCTTTCATCATCTGGTTCTTGATTTGTTTGATGCCATTAACACCATTACCTGTGATCATGATATCATCAACATATACACATAGGTATATTACGTCTGAATTACTTCTCTTGATGAACAGAGAAGTATCTGCTTTACTCATGACAAAACCTTGATCCTCAAGGTATGTAGTCAACCTACGGTTCCATGCCCTAGGTGCTTGCTTCAATCCATAAAGAGCTTTATTCAATTTACATACATATGTTACCTTATTTGGGTCCTCATAGCCAAGAGGATGAGACATGTACACCTCCTCTAAAATCCAACCATTTAGAAATGCATTTTTTTGCATCCAACTGTTATATGTTCCAATTCTTTGATGCAGCCACGCTTACCAATACCCTGATGGTTGGCATTTTGGCCATAGGTGAGAAGGTTTCTTCATAATCAATTCCTTGGGTTTGTGCAAAACCCTTAGCCACAAGTCTAGCTTGGTACCTGCTTATTGATCCATCAGAATTCCTTTTGATCTTATAGATCCATGTAGAACCAATTACCTTCATAGACTCCTTCTTTGGTACTAGTTCCCAAGTATCACTCTCCTTGAGTGCTTCAATTTCCTCATCCATAGCTTCTTTCCATTCTGCCTTGGTCTTTGCCTCTTCATATGATCCTGGTTCTTCAATTGATAATTATTTTGGAAGATAAAGAGAGTGCTTAGTAACTAGGGAAGTGTCATACCCATATCTGATTGGCTTCTTGATCTCCCTTTGTGTTCTTCAGATCGCTTGGTTAGATGATTCAGGTATATCCTCCAATTTCTTCATCTTGACTTTGCCTTTGGTCTCCCCCTACCTTGGTTACCTCCTCTTCCCCTTCCTCTTGAGGTTCTACCTCTCCCTACATAGTTGGCTTTGGAGGTAGTTCCTTCATCTTCAACTTTTTTGTTCTTCCCTTTCTCTTTGGACTTACTCTTATCAATGTATAGGGCAGAAGAGCTATTATCTCTTGATGAATCTCCATTCTTGTTGAGCTTGGCTTCATGGGTGAATAGTTTCCCCATGAGTGTGGTAAAGTCCGGAATCTGCATGTCCATGTACAAGACCATGATAGTTGTGAAGCTCTCCCATTTGTCATCAGCTTTAATACCATTGATTACTTCTTACAATCTGCTCTTCTTAAATTTGTTCTCCTATGCTTGCCAATTGACATGCTACATCTTTGACTTTGGTCACATACTCTCAGATGCCTTGCATAGGTTGCTTTCTTTGAATTGTAAACTCAATCCACAATTGGTTCTTCTTGGCCCTTGTGTTGGAAGAGAAATAAGAAGACAATGTTTCCCAAGTCTTTTGGGATGTCTTACAGTTCCTAATGTGTGGAAGAAGAAAATCAAAGATTTAGTTAAGTAAGTAGGACCTTGCTAATGCATCCTTGGCACACCATCTGTTGAGTCTTTCATGCTCCTCTCTTGTAGGTTGTCCTTTGCTTCTGAATATGGGCATCTCCTCATCTCGTGAGATGTATCCATAGAGGCTCCTTCCTTGTAAGTATGTCTTCATACTCAAAGAACATTCCTGATAGTTGTTTCCTGTCCAATTTATCAATGAAAGAAGGAAACCATCCCCCATTTTACCTTACCTTTGCTCTGACACCACTGTTGGGAAAGATGGATGGACACTCCAAGCAATGAGTAGGTACTGCCAAATCCTGCTTAGTACCAGCCCTTTGAGGGTTCTGAGATGATATGTGGGCCCTCATAGCTTTCCAATGACACTATGAGAGTGCCTACGTACTTTGGAAGTGATGTATGAAAAGATTGAATCAAAAGAGACTACTTCCAAATAGAAGAATCAATGAAAACCTTCTATCTTTTATCATACACCTGCTGCTTGTTATGCTCAGTGCTACCAATCCAGTAGGAACTAGAGAAATTCCTTTTCTAGGTATCTAAGAAGCTTAGTAAGATAATGCTTCCAAGTGGAATCACTTGAAATGATGCACTATAAACAGAGCAATTAGTTTAACAAATGAATCATTACCCCTGATTTTTTAGGGCCTCTCTAGAGTTTGACCAGTGAGTTCTTCGACGTGCGTTTCTCCAAATTGGCTGATAGATTTCCTTCAAAATTTGTCAACATGTAGATAACTTAGAGCTGATTCCAAAAATCTATAGAGTATTGAAAATTGTGGAGAAATAAGTGAGATATTAGAAGCACAAGTTGACAAACAAATGACTATAACAGAGAGATCATCGATGAACAATGTAGATATAGTGTATTAATGAACAATGTTGTACAAGATCATAGGCTTGACTATCATAGCCTAATGATGGAGATTAGTGTAGGCTACAATGTAGACCTCACACCCTTACACAATGACAATGGAGAGCTCGGGAATAGAGACTTATACCGCACTTTTTTCAAGTCACTTTATATAAGTGATACATTCAAATTTGAATTTGAATTCAACTTTTGGCTCCCTCTAAAAGTAATCCTTCAATCTAGGAAATATCCCCTCAATGAAGTAGATGCTTTTCTAACTAAGAAGTCCACGAGTTTTTGGTAGGTGATTACAAATATTCTCTCAAGTCAAATAAATGTCTTTTACAAATGTGAAAAGGATAAATTTCTACTAGCAATGGTTTCCATGGAGCTTCATGTGTTTATGAAATTCAAGCCAAATGTGTGGTCTTGGACTTTGCACTAACACTAGGAACGTCGGGGCTCGTTTTTCCACCCTAATGGGTCACTTATCTTTGAACATTCTCTTGGTAATACATTCAATATTTTTTGATGTTCACCAAGCTTCTTCTTCCTCGTTGTAATGTTTGCGTGCTTCTGCAGGCCTTGAACTCCAACATAACACTCATTCTAGCCTCTTTTCTCTTTGCCTCTTTTGTAGTGAGTTTAGGGAAGCTCTTTATAACATGATCATTTGCCTCATAGTACTCGGAAAAGTACTCCTACCTTTTTGTTTTTTTCTCATCTTTTTCTTCCTTCTTTGCCTATGTAGCATTAGAAAATTTTTGCTTACTAGTAGATGAGATCCATTTTCTGTTGTCCTTCTAACTAGCTAAGGGAACTTGATTTCAAATGTGCATAAGTGATCTCTTCTATCTAGACTCATCTTCATGTCAACAAAACAAAGTCTAGATCCTAGAATTTTAAAGTTTTTGGATTGCCTTTCATCATCGAGCAAAGAGTAAAAGAAAATCTCTTACATGAATCGAGAAGATCATTAAAAAAAATCAATACAAGTGAACTATCTAGTAAGAATTCAATAGTACAAATGAACTAATCCTTCAAATCTTTGATCTATGTCAAGAAACTCTCCATATAATCTCCTTTATTCATATGCTCACTCTCTAATTGTTTTCAAATCTTAGCCCTCATTTCTTTCTCGTTATAAAGTTATAAGTGTATCCCAAGTGAATGTAGAAGATAGGTGAATTGAGGGTTATATGCATCCTAAAGATGGAAAAAAGTGCCTCAGTGTTCCTAAGTGTGTTCATACAGATCACTACTAAAATATATCAACATATATGTATGTTTCGTTTTCTTTTTTGTTCTTTCCTCTACTTTGATAGATGCTAGAAAAGAACAACTAACAAAGAGAATCAACGAGAATCAACTTTTTTTTTGTTGGAGATAGCTACATCATACAAGAGGAGATCGTAGTTCAAAGTTTTTCCTTTTCATTATGATAGAGAGTGACATTGCAACTCAAAGTGTGGTTGAAAGTGTGATTGTGAATGAGATTGTGATATTTGGTGGGCCATCAAGAGGTTTGTGGCTTTATCACGAAGCTATTTTGTATAAGCTATTGTATCCGATTGAAATCTCTAATACAAGATTCTCTCTATTTCTACATCGGATTTTCTATCATCTTGTGCTAGATGTTTCTCTCTTCTACTTCTCTTGAGTTATTGGAAGCTTCTAATTGTAGGATTCTTACAAGTAATATCAGAGCATTATCCATCCTTGGTACTTATGGAGGCTTTAATAGAGAATATTATTGATCAAGAGGAGGACATTCAAAAGCTTCTTAGAGAAAAAGATAGAGAACAAGGTGCAAAGTAGCTAGAGGGTGCCACAAATTTGTTTATGGAGCTCAATGATGATGTTGATGAAGCTGCGAGAACATGTGGCATTCCTAGAGCAACACAAAAAAGAAATCATGAAGATATGAAGGCCAATGAACCTTCCCTTAACCAAGTCTTGAAGAAGGCAAAGTTGAATGGTTTTGGTGGCAAGAATAAGAGTGGAGAAAATCTAGAAGTGTGGATTGAGGAGTTCTAGGATTTCTTTGATCTTTGACAATTCACAGAGGATTCCAAGGCAAAGGTTTGGATCCTACACCTGCATGGCATCCAAAAGATATGGTGGATGTCCTAGATGCATACTCAAATACGTTTTGGTCTTGCTATGGAACAAATCAAAGAGCAAGCAAAAAAGGATAACTATTCTCAACACTACCATATGGAGAAAAAGATTGAGTTATATAATATTTGACAATAGAAGGTTGACAAACATAATTTGTTTATGGATGAGTATAAAAAGACATTCATGTCCTTTCTTAATAATGCATTGGATTTTAGCAGGGATGCACTAAAGAGCGAGTTTATCAAAAGGCTTCCTAAGGAATTTTGCTATCATGTGAAGGGATCTAGATGTGTTGATTTCTTGGATGTTGTTGCAATGGCTAAAAAATTGGAGAATATGGAGAAGTTTAAAATGCAAAGACAAGTAGAACTAGACCCATCCGAATGAGACATAATCAATAGAGACCTTCACAACAGACATGTAGGACTCTTTTGAAGGACTAATGGTTGATGTGATTGCACAAAGGTAGCCTGGAGGTATGTATATCATTATATTGAAGAAATTTTAAGATATGTGTAGGTAATGAGGTCAATCTTTGAAGAAGACTTCTTGAAGAAGAAAAAAATTCAACTCAGAGAAGTAATAGTGGAAGACTTGATAAATTAAGGTAAAATTTGTGTAAAATTTGGTCCATAACTGATATAGAGGTGCGCTTAAATCAGTATAGATCAAGCCTTTGGAGATTTAGAGGTCCCCATTAGTGGTATCAGAGGTGAAGGTGCAATACAAGTGAAGTAAGAGCATTGGAAGTCCCGACTATTGTACACATTGAAGTCTCTTCAAATTGAAGGTGGACAAGTTCAAAGTTTTGAAGATAACCTATAGAAGAGTGAAGATTACGTTTGAAAGAATCAAGAAGGATTAAAGCTTCATATCAAAGGTACACTATATCACCATAAATCTTAGTAATTGCAAACACAGAAGATCAAAGATAGGAGAGAGCTTGCAAATTGATAAACTAGATATCGAGAACTATACAGCTTAGTCCATGAGGATGGAGGCACACCTCATGAGCAAAGATTTGATGGCATTCATCACAGGAGAAGAAGAAAAGCTTGAGTTTGAAGATCCTAGTGTTCCAACTAGGGAAGAGCTTATAGATTTGAAGAATTGGATGAGGAAGGATGCCCAAGCTAGGAGCATTATTTACATGGTTGTAAATGATTATCTTCTACCTCATATTAGAGGATTAGAAAGTGCAACAGATGTGTGGAATGCTTTGGAAGAGCATTTCCAAATACAACCAAGTCAAGGAAGTCTTCATTATGGGCTGAGTTCACAACCTTCAAGAAGAAGAGCTCACAATCAATTTTTGATTATGTGGCAAGGATGAAGGATATTGCAAATAGCTTTGCAGTAGTAGATGAAGATATTCAAGAGGATAAGTTGGTAAGACAAATACTTATAAGTCTAAGAGGAGATGAGAAATGGAAGCCTTTCATATTGTCCATAGAATTGTCATTAGATCATTTTACTCGTGATCTTAATCAATTACTAGGACACATGCTAACTTTTGAGTAGGACATTAAAGGAGATAATGATGGAGAATATTAATCTCAAAAAGAACAACTTATTCTTGTGATTAGAGCACCTCTATACCAAGAATAAGTCAAACACTCCACTAGTTTAGAGGATCAATTGCTAATTGTCAAAAGATTAACAAATCTGTGAAGAAGATGAAATACAGAAAAGTCTGCTGCACTATTTCCTCACATTGACTTATGAAACATGTAAAGTTTTTTATGAAACTTTGTACGAAGCATATGCTAGAGATTGCGCATCTACTCCAAGTTGAATCTCTTCAAAAGATTAAGTATAACTTGAGAAATCAACTTCTCAAGTTACCTATGTCAGAAACTGTCATCCAAAACAGTCGACTTTACACCTGTAACTTTTAAGACTTGGTTCTCCTTGAATAGAACCCGTTTTACAAAATGCTTCTGGACATAAGTAGCTTATCTTCCAACTTAAAGATTAAGCCTTCACTCATGCAAAACTTTAAACTGTGCTAGGAGAAATGATCAAAACATTAACTTCGAAATCTGCGCCTGTTTTAGGAACCAGTGAACACACTTCACATATGAATGTTCCTACACTTAATTCACTCAGCCTGATTACAATTGGAAGCTAAAACTTTGCACAGAGGTCAAGCAACTCTCAACTTAGACTTGTACAAAAGCATTTCACAATTGATCTACTGTAGAAGGAGAACACGCAGAAACATCGGGCGCCACAATTTTCATTTACTCAGAGAAATTACAACTGAGTGATGAGAGCTAACACACAAATCTTTTTCTCTATCTCATGACTTCTATCTCCCTCATTCTTGACTTCTAACTAATGTCACATATGCTCTCATACATTCCCCGACTTTTCTCAAGATATTTATAGGTAATTTGTACATGATTCTTACTAAACAAAAGATCTAAGTCATCTATGACTATACTAATGTACATATGTGTACACTTCTCTTGTCCTCTGAATGTAATCTTCTTCCACACTCTAGGAATTGATTCTTCTTTCATCATTTGATCTTCCAAGCCTTCAATTGGTGATTGGTCTGCACCAACAGCTCCCCCTCAATCATCAATTGAGGTTTTCTCTGTCTTCTTTATACTTGCCATGTCTTTGAACCTTTGTAATTTAGGTCCATCCAGACTCTTTGTCATCATATCTGCCACTTGTTCTTTTGTTGAAGTATACATCACTTCAATCTCTTTACCTAGTACCTTTTCCCTCAAGAAATGATACTGAATCTCTATATGCTTAGTCCTGGCATGAAAAACAGGGTTAGCTGCCAAATACAAAGAACTCATATTGTCTCCAAAAATTATTGGAGTACTATGATCAATCTCAAAACTTTTCATCAAGGTCTTCAACCATATCACTTCCTTTGCAGCTTCTACCATTCCCTTATACTCAGCTTCTGTGGATGATAAAGCAACTGTATGTTGCTTCTTTGAACACCAAGACACTAACTTGTCTCCAACATAACATAGATATCCATGAGTAGACCTTCTATCATCTGAGTCACCTGCCCAATCTGCATCACTAAACACTTTGATTCTTGTATCAGAAGTGAAACCATAATACAAACCTTCACTTAAGGTTCCTTTGATATATCTGAGTACCCTTTGAGCTGCAATCCAATGAGTCTTCTTTGGACAATGCATGAATTGTGACAACACACCTACTGCATATGATAAATCTGGCCTTGTCAAGGTAGCATAGATTAGACTACCTACCAAACTCTGATATTTCTTCATGTCATTGAATTCTTCACCTCCATACCTGCTTAATTTATGATTTACCTCCAATGGTGTGGTTGAGGTCTTGCAATCCTCCATGTTAAACTTGACTAGAAGATTCTTCAAGTATCTCTCTTGTGAAACATATACTCCATGTTGAGTATACACAATCTGCATTCCTAGAAAATAAGATAAGTTTCCCAAGTCACTTATCTTAAACTCCTTCTCTATTTGCTTCTTGAGTTCATTGATTCCTTGAGCATCTGTTCCTGTAACAATAATATCATCAACATAAATGCACATGTAAATGTATCCATTTTCACTTGCCTTCACTAGCAAGCTACTATCTGCCTTTGATGCTTGAAATCCACATTCATTCAAGAACTTGACCAATCTGTAATTCCAAGCTCTTGGGGCTTGCTTCAATCCATATAAAGCTCTCTTAAGCTTACACACATAATCTGATCCAATTGATTCCATGAAACCTTCTGGTTGCTCCATATATACTTCATCTGCAATGTAACCATTTAGAAATGCATTTTTCACATCCAATTGTGATAATTTCCATCCCTTACAAGCAGCAATAGCAATCAATGTCCTAATTGTAGACATCTTAGCAACAGGACTAAAGGTTTCATCATAATCTACCCCATAAGTTTGGGCGTAACCTTTGACCACAAGTCTAGCCTTGTATCTAGACACCTTACCATCTGCAAACCTCTTTGTTTTATATACCCACTTACATCCAATGACCTTCTGATTCTTTGGTCTTGGTACTAGTTCCCAAGTTTCATTTTCAAGTAGAGCATCATACTCTTCCTGCATTGCCTTTCTCCAATTCTGTTTACCTTTGGCTTCTTCATAAGTGGTTGGATCTTCTTCTGTCTTTACAATGTATGCATAATCTTTTGTTGTTAGGAAAGATGTATCATAACTATACCTTATAGGTTCTTTCCTTTCCCTTGTAGATCTTCTGATTTCTGCACTTCTTGAAGTTTCAGCCTCATTTGATTCTGGATCAAATCTTGGCCCTTCTTCTACATGATCCTGCACTCTACATCTAGAGTCAATTTCATCAACAATTTCTTCACATACTTTTACCTTTGCCTTTCCTTTTTTCTGAATTTCTTCAACACCTGTATACTCATTTGGTGATCCTGTATACCACATATTTTGCTCATCAAATGTCACATCTTTAGTAACAAGAAATTGCTTTGTAGATGGACTCCACAATCTGTAACCCATCTGTCTATCATCATATCCAATAAACACATACTTCTCTGCTTTTGGTTCTAGCTTATGTCTTAATTGTGAAGGAACATAAGCATATGCAATACATCCAAATACTTTACAATGATCAAGACTAGGCTTCTTACCCCACCATGCTTCATAAGGGGTTCCTCCATCCAAAGCTTTGCAAGGCAACCTATTCACAAGGTATGTTGCAGTGTTAATGGCTTCTGCCCATAAGTAATTTGGACAATTCTTTTCCTTCATCATGGCTCTTGCAAACTCTACAAGAGTTCTATTCCTCCTTTCTGCTACTCCATTTTGTTGAGGGGAGTACCTGCAAGTCACTTCTCTTTTGATACCTGCATTCCACAAATAATCATTAAACTCTTTTGAGAAATACTCTCCCCCTCCATCTGATCTTAACCTCTTTAGCTTTTGTCCTGTGATCCTTTCTGCATAGACATGAAAATGTTTGAATGTCTTGAAAACTTCTGATTTATCCTTGATTACATACAAAGTAATCCACCTGGTTGCATCATCAACAAACAACACATAATATCTGGATCCATTTATGCTATAGTCCCTTGAGGGACCCCATACATCTGTATGAACCAATTCAAGCATATTTGAATACTTGTACCCTGATTTGTTATATGAACTCTTATGTGCTTTACCTAATTGACAAGCTTCACACTTGTACACCATATGTTGCCCTTCAATATTTGGCAATCCAAGCACCACGTGTTTCTTTGACATCTCCTTTATAGCTCTCTCATTGAAATGACCTAGCCTTTTATGCCATAGGTCTAATTCAGATACCTTTTGACCTCCATAGGTAAATAATGCATGTCCCACATTACCTTGGACTTTGAGAGTAAACAATCTTCCTTCCTTTTTTCCTGCAATTATGGTTCTATATCCCTGATTTGGATCTTGTACATAAACACCATCATTTGTGAATCTTACTTCATATCCTTTCTCCACAATTTGCCCTACACTTATCAAATTTTTAGGAATAGTAGGAACATAAAGTACCTTGCTCAGAAGTGTACTTCCACTCTTTGTCTTCACTGATCCAATGCTCTCCACTTTATGTTTGGTATTGTCACCTGTTTGAACTGTATGTCCATTCACCCTAGCTTCCATATCAGTCATCAAAGATAGATTCCCACTCAGATGGTTGCTACACCCTGAGTCAATATAAAACACTCTTTGATCTTCTCCCATTGATTCATGAGTTGCATTCAAGATAAGAGTCATGTCATCCTTCTGATCTGATGCATAATTGTAATAATTATTGTTGTAGGACTGAGATTGGAAGTTTCTTCCACCTCCTCTACCATATGATGTCCTACCACCTCTTCCTCTGAAGTTGCCTCTTTGGTTTCTGCCTCCTCTACCTCTTTGATTATAATTCTGATTGTTGTATCCTCCATTTTGATTGTTATACCAACAATTAT
The DNA here is from genome assembly GCA_020310875.1 of Ceratopteris richardii. Taxonomy (NCBI): domain Eukaryota; kingdom Viridiplantae; phylum Streptophyta; class Polypodiopsida; order Polypodiales; family Pteridaceae; genus Ceratopteris; species Ceratopteris richardii. Next base: position 105,723 of record MU260404.1, read on the forward strand.
TTGCCAAATGATTTGTTCTGCCACAAATCCAACAAGCTTTAGCATTGTCTTTGTTCTTACCTCCTCTTCCTTTACCTCTGAAATTTGTCTTCCCTTTTGTGAAGTTAGCTTGATTTGAATTCCCTTCATCATCATTCGATTGCTTTCCCTTGCCATTCTTTTTCTTGTCCTTGGAGTACATAGCTTGACTTGTACTTCTATCATTGTCTCCTTTAAGGTCCTGCTCAAAAGTTAGCATGTGTCCTAGCAATTGATTAAGATCAGGAGTAAAGTGATCAAGTGACAACTCTATGGACAATATAAAAGGCTTCCACTTCTCATCTCCTCTCAAACCTGTAAGTATTTGTCTTACCAACTTTTCCTCTTCAATGTCTTCATCCACTGCTCCCAAGCTATCTGCAATATCTTTCATCCTTGCCACATAATCTGAAATTGATTGTGAGCTCTTCTTCTTGAAGGTTGTGAACTCAGCCCATAGTGAGGACTTCCTTGACTTAGTTGTATTTTGGAAATGCTCTTCCAAGGCATTCCAAACATCTGTGGCACTTTCCAAACCTCTAATGTGAGGTAGCAAATAATCATTTACAGCCATGTAAATGATACTCCTTGCTTGAGCATCCTTTCTCATCCAAGTCTTCAAAATTGCAAGCTCCTCCCTAGTTGGAATACTAGGATCTAAAAATTCAGGCTTTTCTTCTTCTCCTGTAATGAATGCCATAAGATCTTTGCTCATGAGGTGTGCTTCCATCCTCATGGACCATGCTGGATAGTTCTCTCTATCTAGCTTATCAATCTGCAAGCTTTCTCCCATCTTATGTCCACCTGTATATTGAAATCTTCAAGCTTTACAAACAATGTATGTACCTTTACTTCAAATTGGACTCCTTTTGCTTTTCTTGATGTCAAATAGTCTTCTCCTTGAACTTTGACTCCAAGCTTTCACTTCTTAGTCCTTCAAATGTTGAATTTCTTGAATCTGCAGCAGTCGGGATCCTTCTTTCTTCAAATTGATGTCTCCTGCTCTGATACCACTGATGGAGAATATTAATCTCCAAAAGAACAACTTATTCTTGTGATTAGAGCACCTCTATACCAAGAATAAGTCAAACACTCCACTAGTTTAGAGGATCAATTGCTAATTGTCAAAAGATTAACAAATCTGTGAAGAAGATGAAATACAGAAAAGTCTGCTGCACTATTTCCTCACATTGACTTATGAAACATGTAAAGTTTTTTATGAAACTTTGTACGAAGCATATGCTAGAGATTGCGCATCTACTCCAAGTTGAATCTCTTCAAAAGATTAAGTATAACTTGAGAAATCAACTTCTCAAGTTACCTATGTCAGAAACTGTCATCCAAAACAGTCGACTTTACACCTGTAACTTTTAAGACTTGGTTCTCCTTGAATAGAACCCGTTTTACAAAATGCTTCTGGACATAAGTAGCTTATCTTCCAACTTAAAGATTAAGCCTTCACTCATGCAAAACTTTAAACTGTGCTAGGAGAAATGATCAAAACATTAACTTCGAAATCTGCGCCTGTTTTAGGAACCAGTGAACACACTTCACATATGAATGTTCCTACACTTAATTCACTCAGCCTGATTACAATTGGAAGCTAAAACTTTGCACAGAGGTCAAGCAACTCTCAACTTAGACTTGTACAAAAGCATTTCACAATTGATCTACTGTAGAAGGAGAACACGCAGAAACATCGGGTGCCACAATTTTCATTTACTCAGAGAAATTACAACTGAGTGATGAGAGCTAACACACAAATCTTTTTCTCTATCTCATGACTTCTATCTCCCTCATTCTTGACTTCTAACTAATGTCACATATGCTCTCATACATTCCCCGACTTTTCTCAAGATATTTATAGGTAATTTGTACATGATTCTTACTAAACAAAAGATCTAAGTCATCTATGACTATACTAATGTACATATGTGTACACTTCTCTTGTCCTCTGAATGTAATCTTCTTCCACACTCTAGGAATTGATTCTTCTTTCATCATTTGATCTTCCAAGCCTTCAATTGGTGATTGGTCTGCACCAACAGATAATGATATGAGTGAAGCTATGTACTCCAACTAAAAGAAAAAGAATCCCAAAGGGAAGTAGTCAACTAATGATGAAGGATCTTCACACCAAGCTAATTTCACAAAAGGAAAGATGAATTTCATAGGTAAAGGAAGAGGAGGTAAGAACAAAGATAATAATAAAGCTTGTTGGATTTGTGGAAGAACAAATCAGTTGGCAAATGATTGTTGGTATAACAACCAAAATGGTGGAAGTCATAATTAGAGTTTCAATCAAAGAGGTAGAGGAGGTAGAAATCAAAGAGGTAACTTTAGAGGAAGAGGTGGTAGGACATCATATGCTAGAGGAGGTGGAAGAAGCTTTCAATCTCAGTCCTACAACAACAACTACTATAATTATGCATCAGATCAGAATGAAGACATGACTCTCATCTTGAATGCAACAATGAAGCAGTAGGAGAAGATCAAAGGGTGTTCTAGATTGACTCAGGATGTAGTAATCATCTGAGTGGAAACATATTATTGATGACTGATATGGAAGCAAAGCTGAATGGACATACAGTTCAAACAAGAGATATCACCAAGCATAAAGTGGAAAACATTGGATCAGTGAAGACAAAGAGTGGAAGCACACTCTTAAGGAAGGTACTTTATGTTCCTACTATTACTAAAAACTTGATAAGTGTAGGAAAAATTGTGGAGAAGGGATATGAAGTCAGATATACAAATCATGGTGTTTATGTGCAAGATCCAAATCAAGGATATAGAAGCATCATTTCAGGCAAAAAGGAAGGAAGGTTTTTTACTCTCAAGGTCCAAGGTAATGTGGGACATGCATTGTCTACTTATGGAATTCAAAAGATGTCTGAGTAAGAACTATGGCATAAAAGGTTAGGTCATTTTAATGAAAGCGCCATAAAGGAAATATCAAAGAATGATGTGGTGCTTGGATTGCCAAATGTTGAAGGTCAACAGATGGTGTACAAGTGTGAAGCTTATCAATTAGGTAAAGCACACAAAAGGTCATAGAAGAAGCCAGGATACAACTACTCAAAGATGCTTGAGTTGGTTCATATAGATTGGTGGGGTCCTTCAAGGGACTATAGCATAAATGGATCCAGATATTATGTATTGTTTGTTGATGATGCAACGAGGTGGATTACACTTTGTATAATCAAGGACAAATCAGAAGTGTTCAAGACATTCAAGCATTATCATGCTTATGCAGAAAGGATTACAACACAAAAGCTCAAAAGGTTGAGATCAAATGGAGGGGGAGAGTATTTTGCTAAAGATTTTGATTATTATTTGTGGAATGAAGGTAAAAAAAGAGAAGTAACTTGCAGGTACTCCCCTCAAAAAAATGGAGTTGCAGAAAGAAGAAATAGAACTCTTGTAGAGTTCGCAAGATCAATGATGAAAGAGAAGAATTGTCCAAACTACTTATGGGCAGAAGCTATCAACACTGCAACATACCTTATGAATAGGTTACCTTGTAAAGCTTTGGATGGAAGAACACCTTATGAATCATGGTGGGGTAAGAAACCTAATCTTGATCACTGTAAGGTATTTGGATGTTTAGCATATTCTTATGTTCATTCACAATTAAGACATAAGCTAGAACTCAAAGCAGAGAAGTATGTGTTTATTGGGTATGATGATAGACAGATGGGTTACAGATTGTGGAGTGCATCTACAAAGAAATTTCTTCCTACAGAAGATGTTACATTTGATGAGCAAGGCACATGCTATACAGGGTCAACAAATGATTATGCAGATGTTTAAGAAATACAAAGGAAAGGGAAGACCAAAGTAAAATTGTATGAAGAAGATATTGATGATATTGATTGTAAAAGTAAATTGCAGGGCAATGTTGAAGATGGGCCAAGATTTGATCCAGAATCAAATGTGGCTGAGACTTCAAGAAGTGCAGAGGTCAGACAATCTTTGAGAGAAAGAAAAGAACCTATCAGGTATAGCTATGATACATCCTTCTTAACAACAAAAGATTATGCTTACATTGTGAAGACAGAAGAAGATCCAACTACATATGAAGAAGCTAAAGGAAAGAAGAATTGGGAGAAGGCAATTCAAGAAGAGTATGATGCTCTACTTGAGAATGAGACATGGGAATGGGTGCCAAGAACAAAGAACCAGAAGGTAATTGGATGTAAGTGGGTGTATAAGACAAAAATGTTTGCAAATGGTGATGTGTCTAGATACAAAGCTAGACTTGTGGTTAAAGGTTATGCCCAAACTTATGGGATAGATTATGATGAAAGCTTTAGTCTAGTTGCTAAGATGTCTACAATTAGAACTCTAATTGCTATTGCTGCTTGGAAAGGATGGAAGTTATCACAATTAGATGTGAAGAATGCACTTCTGAATGGATATATTGCAGATGAAGTATACATGGAGCAACAAGAGGATTTCATGGATTCAATTGGATTAGATTATTTGTGTAAGCTCAAGAGAGTTTTGTATGGTTTGAAGCAAGCCCCAAGAGCATGGAATTACAGGCTTGTTAAGTTCTTGAATGAATGTGGATATCAAGCTTCAAAGGCAGGTAGTAGCTTGCTAATGAAGGCAATTGAAGATGGGTATATATACATGTGTATTTATGTTGATGATATTATTTTCACATGTACAGATGTTCAAGGAATCAAGGAGCTTAAGAAACAAATATAGAAGGAGTTCAAGATAAGTGATTTGGGAAACTTATCTTATTTCTTAGGAAAGCAGATTGTGTATACTCAACATGGACTATATGTTACACAAGAGAGATACTTGAAGAATCTTCTAGTCAAGTTCAACATGGAAGATTGCAAGCCTTCAACCACACCTTTGGAGGTAAATCATAAATTGAGCAGATATGGAGGTGAAGAATTTAATGACATGAAGAAATATCAGAGTTTGGTAGGTAGTTTGATCTATGCTACCTTGACAAGACCAGACCTATCATATGCAGTGGGTATTTTATCACAATTTATGCATTGTCCAAAGAAGACTCGTTGGATTGCAACTCAAAGGGTACTCAGATATATCAAGGGAACTCTGAGTGAAGGTATGTATTATGGTTTTACTTTTGGCACAAGAATCAAAGTGTTTAGTGATGCAGATTGGGAAGGTGATTCAGATGATAGAAGGTCTACTCATGGTTATCTCTGTTATGTTGGAGATAAGTTAGTTTCTTGGTGCTCAAAGAAGCAACATACAGTTGCTTTGTCATCCATAGAAGTTGAGTATAAAGGTATGGTAGAGGTTGCAAAAGAAGTAATACGGTTGAAGACCTTATTGAAAAGTTTTGGAATTGATCAGAGTACTCCAATTATTTTTGGAGACAATATGAGTTCATTATATTTGGCAGCTAATCCTATTTTTCATGCCAAGACTAAAATTGACAAAGAGATTGAAGTCTTGTATACACTAACAAAAGAGCAAGTTGCAGATATGTTGACAAAAAGCTTAGATGGACCTAAGCTAGAGAAGTTCAAAGAGATGGCAGGAATAAAGAAGAATGGAATAATCACAATTAGTGATTGAGGGGGAGTTGTTGGAACAAAGAAGTCCCAAATTGATGATTATGAAGAATTTGAAGCAATTCATGAATTAGAATGAAGCCAAAGAAGTCATTAAACATAGTTAAGAGATCTCAGATTTGTAGCTTGTATACATATGTACGTTATTAGCTGAGGATTATTGTATAATGGATATAGATGATCCTTAGGATGATAAGAATAATGTAATAGACACTGGATGAGTCTAGAATCATATGTATATAAGTGAATGATGAAAATAAATCTGAGAGAGAGTCATTAGAAGCCAAGTGTCCATGAGATAGATGTGTAGAGAGTCATCTTCACAAGTAAACATCGAGTCTTTCTTTGATTTCTCGCAGCCTGATCATATGGATCAACAGATCTTTTGTACACACCTAATCTAGATTCTAATGAAGCTATGTTCAAAGTTTCATAGTCTAATTCCTTTCATGCTATCAATATGATCAATAGGAACATGTATATGTGAAGTCTCTAGGTAGACCTCTTAGAGTTGCGCACTTTTTCGTGTCAATGTTTTGTTTGGATCTCAGTGCATAGTGTAAATTTTTTGATGACTGAGCACTAAAAATCTAATTTAGAAGGTAAGGAAGCTATGGGTAAAAGCATTTAGTGAAATGGGACTTGTGCTGTTAGAAATCAACCTTAGAAGTTGACTATGTCAAAGTCGCTTGTTCAGGAAGACAATTTCTTATATACTTTTGAACTTAATGATCAAATCAAAGTTTTAATGACTCTTTTGAAGGAGTAATGGTTGCTATGATTGCACAAAGGTAGCATGGAGGTATGTATATCATTAGATTGAAGAAATTTGAAGATATGTGCAGGTAATGAAGTCAATCTTTGAAGTAGACTTCTTGAAGAAGAAAACATTTGCACTCAAAGAAGTGATACTAGAAGACTTGATGAATTAAGGTAACATTTGTGTAAAGTTTGGTCTACAACTGATATAGAGGTGCTCTTAAATCAGTATAGATCAAGCCTTTGGAGATTTAGAGGTCTCCAACACCTTGAATGTTATGAAACTTTTTGTGCTTTTGTTTATTGCATGGAGAGCCTAAAAACATATCTTCTAATATAGACTCCAGGTCCACATAAGAGGTCTTGAAAGCAACATTTGAAACAATTAGTACTCAAACATTTGATGAGTACAACTTTCCATTGATAGACTAATGGGGAAATTGAGAGGGTAAATCAGCTACTTAGATATATATTTTTTATGTATGTGAATGAAAAGCAAGATAATTGGAGTGAATATTTTCCCTTAGTTGATTTTGCATACAATAGTGCATGGCATGTGTCTATAAAAATGACTTCATTTGAGGCTACATATGGTTATAATTTTTTGACTCCACCTTATTCTTCCAAATTTTCAAATAAAGTAGAAGCATCAAAGGAAATTCTCGATGGATGAAGAACTTGGAAAAAGAACTCAAAAAAGATAAAAGAAATTCTATGATTTGAAAAGAAGGCCCCTTGAATTCCAAAAAGATGATATGGTATTTCTTAAATTCAATCCTCACTAATCTAACTTGGTGATAGTTAAGGATATAAGACTTACTCCACAATACACTAATCCTTTTTAAAGTTTTGAAAAAGATTGGATCTCTTACTTATGTGTTGGAGTTGCCTGAATATTTAAATGTGCATCCTTTATTTCACATTAGCTTACTAAGAAAATATGTACCTAATGTTTCTCATGTTTGGAAGGACAACTATAATCTAAAAGATGATGGATCTTTTGAGCTTTGGCTTGAAATAATAGTACATATGAGGGAAAGATTGTTATCGTTAATGTCCATGTAAAAGGCCAAATGGACACTAGACACTTTTTTGTATATGTTCTTTACAAAACATATAGTGGTTTGGTCATTCACACATTGTAAGTTTAACTTCATTTGTAACACCTAAGAAGTATGTGTTCATGCTCCCTGTGTACTCTGTTTTTCTTGCATATTTTGTAGGCTTTGTGTAGAGTACCATGTGTGGTGCTTGGAGCTTGGTTCTCTACACCTAGGATATTGTTGTGGAGCTCTCAAGAAGAAGAGTGCACTATGGTGCATCGCCATCTAAATACTTCACTGGTATCAGAGCATTTTGATGCAAAAGATTTGCTCATTTTGTGCAAGGGAAGTGAGCACCCGCCCAAGGCTTATGACGAAGGTAGTGACCAAGGCATAGACCTTGGCTTACCTTGTCATCCAAGCCATTAGAGTCACCATTGGCACCATTGGCTCTACGCAAGGGAAGACCACAATGATGAAGGAAGATAGAGGTTCCTAGTACTTCCTAGGAGGTCACCCATCCCAGTATTGTTCCCCTGGAGCTTGCTTAACCATGGCAATCTCTTGCCACACTTTGACAAAGGGGAAAAACTAAGGTTAACATTACCTTGAACATGTTTTGGTCCCTCAAAGCTTCATTCTTTGTTTTCAAAGCTTGTCTTTGAAGCATTTTTGGGGTGTCTTTTGGAGCCATTTTGGAGTAGTTTTACACATAATTCTCTTCAGAGTAACATCACAAAGAGTGTTCTTTGTAAGTTGGATCACTTTATCCTTTATTTGTATTATAGAAAGAACACTTGTTAGCTGTTACTGAATAACCTATGGCTTGTATGTTGCATGGTCATTTGGGCCATATATCTTGTAGTGGAATGGAAAATATTTATCATTCTGGCTACTTACTTGTGTTATCTTTCTCTTATTTTTCATTTTGTGAGCATTCTCAATATGGAAAGAAAACCAACAATCTGCATAGAATGCACATTGACTATTCAATTCAGCATTTAGGTCTCGTTCATATAGATGTGTGTGTGGTCCTATGCCCTTTAGGTCCTTAAGTGGTTCTCTTTACTTTGGCACTTTCATAGATGATGCTACTAGAAAAGTTTGGGTATATCCCTATCAAATCAAAGGATGCGGTATTCCCTACTTTCAAAAAATGACTTGCTTTAGTTGAGACTCAAAAAGGAACGAAGCTTAAGGCTTTACGTTTAGATAATGGGGGTGAGTATACCTCACATGAATTCAGCCTTTTTTGTCAGTCTAGAGGGATTTGTAGAGAGTTTAGAACTCCGTATACCCTAGTACAGAATGGTGTAGCTGAAAGGATGAATATAACTATTCAAGATAGAGTAGTTTCAATGTTGCATCATGCAAACCTCTCACAAGGCTTTTAAGCAGAAGTAGTATTGATTGCAGTTCATGTGATTAATATTTCACCTAGTATTCCCAATGGTCTGAAAGTGGCAAAAGAGTTATGGTCAGGGAAGCCACCATATTATGATCATGTTTGATTTTTGGGTGTGAAGCATATGTTTATATATGCAAGAATCGTAGACGAAACTTGGACCATAAGTCAAGACATGCATTTTTCTTGGATGTGGTTGAGAAGGGCAATTTGGATATCGCTTATGGGATTCTAAAACACACTCAGTGATCAGAAGTAGTGATGTCATTTTCAATGAGTCTAAGATGCATAAATAGCCTATTAAGGAGGCTGAAGTGAGAAGATTGGTCTTTGCGGATACTAGTCCTTGAGTAGCATGAATAAAAATGATGCACATAGGGACGTTCAAGACAATGTCCAATCAGATCAGTCTACACATGTTCTTATTCAGCAACCATTGAAATGCTTTGCACGTGTCTCACATCCACCTGATATATATGTTCCACATTTAGATTTTTCTATGCTAATAGATGTCGGTGAGCCTTCTTGCTACAAAGAGGCTATGAAGACAGATGCTCATGTCAAGTGGAGTGTGGCATGAAGAGTGAGTTGAATTCTATTCACAAGAATGGTACTTGGGATTTAGTACCTTTGCCAAAGGGCAGGAAAGCTTTACTTTCTGAATGGGTATATAAGCTGAAATTCACATGAGATAGTGCTTCTCCAAAGTACAAAGCACGACTCGATACAAAGGGTTTTAAGAAAGAACATGGTGTCGTATTTGAGGAAATCTTCTCTCCATTGGTCAAGATGACTACCCTGCACATGTTGCTTGGATTCTTTGCAATGGAGGAGTTAGAGCTAGTCCAAATGGATGTGAAAACTACTTTCTTACATGGAGATCTTATAGATGAGATCTATATGGAACAAGTAGAGGGTTATGTAGTTCCTGGCAAAGAAATCCTAATTTGTACGCTCAAGAAGAGCTTGTATGGACTTAAACAATCCCCTAGATAATGGTACCAAAAACTTGTTGCTTTTATGAAGTCTCAGGGCTATTCTGGAAGCAATGAGGATCAGTGTCTCTACACAAAGAGATACTCAGATGGCAGCTTGATATGCTTGATACTTTATGTCGATGATATGTTGATTGTTCAAAATTCCTCTTATGACTTGTCAATTGTCAAAAAGAAGTTCAGTCAGACATTTGATATGAAGGATTTGGGGGATGCCAAACATATTCTTGGCATGTACATTACTCAAGATAGGAGTAAAAGATGCATATACTTGTCTCAAAGTGACTATATATCCAAAGTACTTCATAGGTTCAATATACAGGGTCAAAAGGCATTGAGTACACATTTACCCACATATGTGAAATTGATCAAGATGATTGCCCCAAATTAGATGAGGAAAAGGAATTCATGACCAAAATTCCCTATTAGTCTACTGTTGGTACGCTCATGTATGCAATGGTAGCTACGTAACCAGACATTTCATTTGCAATGGGAGTTGTGAGTAGATATATGTCTAATCTTGCAAAGAAGCATTGGGAAGCTGTCAAGATGATTTTGAGATATCTGAGTGGCACTAAGGACAAGTGTCTGTGCTTAGGTAGAGGGAAAGCATCCATTATTGGTTACATAGATCCTAGCTATGCTAGTTGTGTAGACAACCGTAAGTCTACATTAGGGTACTTTTTTCATTTTGCACGAGGTGCTATCTCTTGGAGATGTTGTCTTCAAGAATATACAATTGTTTCCACCACAGAAGCAGAGTATAATGCATCAAGTGAGGCATGTAAGGAAGCATTGTGGCTTTCTCATCTTGTTAAGTGTTCACTCGAGTCACAATTTCTCTCAAAATATGCAGATCTAAGACAAGAGCTATGTGGAAACTTTAGAAGATTATGCATATTTCTTACAAATCTAACATTACAAGAGATGTAAATGATATGAATAGGAAAGCTTATTCTACACTAAAAGTTACATAGTTCCTTGAGTACCAGGATAGAGAGTGAGATATGGCTACTCAAACTTGAACAAAACATTGAAGCAAGCAGGGAGCCTGCTTAGCAATGGGTCGACTAGCTTATTCAAATTCCTAAAGTCATAATACATGCAGGGTCTATCCAATTCAAAGTGCTTGCTATGTATATACAACATGGAAAAGATTCCCTAGAAGGAAGCATGCTCTCTTCCTTGAACATAGAATTCATCACACCTAAGTGTGATATGTGATTGTTTGAGATATATAGTAGAGACTCAAATTCAATTTGAGTGCATGAGCTATAATGGATCCTTCCTTGATGATGCTGCAAGTGTTAGCAATAGAATTGGTTTAAATGGGTGTATACACACATATGCATACATACATTTACACATACACATATACATACACACATGCATATGCATACATATACACATGCATATGCATACATACACATACTCACATACATATTACATACACACGTGCATATTACATACACACATGCATATAACATACACACACATGCATACTCATACTCGCATACATACATACATGTAGACACACATATACATACATACATGTATACACACACATCCATATGCATACATACATACACACACATGCATACATACATGTACACACACATATACATACACACATGTATATGCATGCATACACATACACACATACATACACACCTGCATATTACATACACACATGCATATACATACACACATGCATATACATACACACACATGCATACTCATACTCACATACATACATGTACACACACATACATACATGTACACACATATACATACATACATACATACATGTACACACATATATGCATACTCATACTCACATACATACATATATACTGACATATACACATAATCACATGCATATGCATACATACATACACACACATATGCATACACACATATACATACATACATGAACACACACACATATACATACACACATGCATATGCATACATACACATACTCACATACATATTACATACACACATGCATATAACATACACACATTAACATGCATACACACTAACATATATACTGCATACACATATAAAGTTTTAGGGTTAATATTAATTAATATAATCATATATATGTAAAAATAGGGAAACCATAATAATGTGTAATTATTCTCTTTAAATGTATGCAAAAATTAGCAAAATAATTTAAAAATGTATAAATCATTAAATATGTAAAAAATAGATCTTTAGAATTTTTTAGGGTATATATATATATATATATATATATATATATATATATATATATATATATATATATATATATATATATATATATATATAAAATAGGATTTTTGGGTGTTTACACACAATCACATCCTAAATAATGTTTTACGATTAATATTAATTTATATAATCATATATATGTAAAAATAGGGAAAAATTATAATATGTAAATATTCTATTTAAATGTATGTAAACATTAGGGAAAAAATCAAAATATATAAAATATAAATAATCAAATATCTAAAAAATAGATCTTTAAATTTTTATGGTATATATATATACATATATAAATAAATAAATAAATAAATAAATGAATATATATATATATATATATATATATATATATATATATATATATTGTTGAAGATTCACTCACTAATTATGCATAATGACATGAAGATAAAGGAAAGCAGAAACAAAGCATTCAGAAGAAAAACCAAAGCCTTAGTGAAGGAATAAATTCACGACTGTAATATACAGTAGAAACTTCCAGAATTAGAGTCTGTTGAAACCAGATCAAAATGTATATAAGAAAGAGCATAGAAGTGGAATGGAGGGCGTGTAGAAGAATAGAAAAGAAGTGCGTATATGAGATAGAGAATAGCATAGAGTAGAAGACGCCAAAGATCGCGTATGTAGAGATGAATGATTAAACCTGAATAGTCGGGTATTCATCCGAGAGAGATGGTAAGGAGAAACTACTCAGTATAGAAGAGTTCTCATGACTATGAGCAAAGTGAGGCCAAGTCATTTTTGTACACATCTTCTCTAATAGAAAACACATGTTCATGTGGAGGTTGAGCGCATTCTTCGTATATGAAGAAATCTGAGAGATTTCATGTTATGGTGAAAAGTTAGTTAACAATAAAAGTTTTTCTCAGTAAAGGTTTTCTCGTACTTCTATGAGCTAGATCTCAAAGTACAGTGTAAAGTTTTGTATGAGATATAGCTTATCTTGTAGCTATAAGTCTCAACTATAAACTGATCAAAGATTTCGGTGAAATGGATATGTACACACAGTACAAAGTATGACCGGAAAGAGACATCCAGAACTGATGAAGTTTTTTCTTAAACTTCAGATAGAGTTCATTCAGTAAAGGAAGTTCACGCATCACTTCCTTACTTCATGTATACACATTTGAAGTAATTACAAACAAAGTTACAATTGATTTCGGTAGGATTCCGGTACAATTACAGTAACATTCCAGTGACAGTCAGGTAAAGTTCCAGTGGAATTTTGGTGAGTTCAAAACACAGTTTTTGACATAGTTAAGTGACGCAAATATTGTTTAACTGTAAACAAACACAGTAGTGTAAAGACTAAAGTAAATCAGTTCAGAATTGAAGCTTGAAGGAAACGAGAAGCTTTTTATGAAGTGAATTTCGGTGTTCACTAAATACAGTTATAAAGTTTTGAGTTTCAGAAAATTTGCTAAGCTACTGATGATTATAGAGGTGTTCTAACATCACTCTAGCTTAGTTTCTGTGGTGTAAGCAAATTCTGCAATTAGCGCTGCATCAACAGTGGTATCAGAGCAGGTTAACCACATCAGTGATATTAGAGCAGGTTAATCAACAGTGATATCAGAGTGGTAAGATCCACAATTGGTACGAGAGCAGAAAAGGTTCTGAAGAACAGAAAAGGTTTCTTAGAAGAAGAAATGGAAAGAGAATTTGAAGAATTCTCATAAAGAAAGTTGAAAGCTGAGGTGATCAACAACAAACGGTGTCTAGAAACGTTCTGAAGTCATTCTCAAGGTAAAGGTCTACAAAAGGTAAAATCTTTTTAACATTACACTCACCGGAAGTAACAGAAACAAGAAGATCATGGTAGATCATGTCTCGATTGATAAATTGGACAGAGATAATTATCCTGCATGGGTAATGCGCATGGAAGCTTTACTTATGAGTAAATACTTAATGAAATATGTCACCGGAGAAGAAAAGAAGCCGACTTTTGAAGATGACAGTCAACCGAAGAAATAAGAACTAGAAGCCTTGAAGCTGTGGCAGAAGAAAGATGCAACGGCAAGAGCTTATGTTTACAATACTATTATAGATCATCTATTGCCGCACATTAGAGGTCTGGAGAAAGCAGAAGATATATGGAGAGCGTTGGAAGATCACTTCCAAAATACGACGAAAGCTAGAAAGGCTAGCTTATGGTCGGAGTTCACAACATTCAAGAAAAAGCAAAGTCAAAACATTAGTGATTATGTCACTAAGATGAAAGATCTAGCAGATAGTCTTGGATCCATAAATGAAGATATCGAAGATCACAGATTGATAGCACAAGTACTCACAGGTTTGAGAGGAGATGAAAGGTCGAAACCTTTCGTACTCTCAACTAAACTTTCTTTAAATCATTTTGTACCAGATTTAAATCAGTTGCTTGGACTAATGCTAACGTTTGAGCAAGATTTGAAGACAGATGGAGAAAAAGGACATAGTTCGGCTATGTACCTAAAGAATAAGAAGAAAGGTGATAAAGGTAAAGAAAAAGATGATGAAGAAGTGACTGCTCAAGCAAATTATGCAAGAGGACGAGGTAACGTCAGGAAAAGAGGTAAAGGAAGAGGTAATCAGACTAATAACAAGAAAGCTTGTTGGATCTCTGGATTAAGCAATCACTTGGCTCATGATTGTTGGCATAATTCATAAGGATCAAACCAGAATCAGAACAATAACAGCAGAGGCAGAAGTGGAAGATATCAAAGAGGAAGACAAAGCCAAAGAGGCGGATATGGTAGAGGTGGAGCAAGAAGTTGGGGACAAGATCAGTCTCACAACACTACCTACTACAACTATGCGAATGATACGGAGAATGATGATCATATGACGTTGATGATGAACTCGATAAGTGTGTCAAAGAATGAAGACCTCAAGGTACTCTATATTGACTCTGGTTGTTCAAATCATTTGTCAGGAAATATAGAATTGTTATCAGAATTAGAAGGAGGTATTTCAAATCATACAGTATAGACAGGTGATAACACAAAACATAATGTAAGGTCAATTGGAGAGGTAAAGTGTAAGAATGGAGCTGACCTACTAACAAATGTTTTGTATGTTCCAACAATTCCGAAGAATTTGATCAGTGTGGGTTAGATAGTAGAAAAAGGTTTTCAAGTGAGGTTTACAAATGAAGGAGTTTTTGTCGAAGATCCAGATAAAGGATACAAACAAATTGTCCATGGTAAAAAGGAAGGTAGACTTTTTACTCTAAAAGTACAAGGGAATGTTGGTCAAGCCTTAGTCACACATGGTGATGAGGTATTTACATAACTAGACGTCTCGCATAAGAGGCTAGGACATTTTAATGAAAAGGGAATCAAAGCTATGGTGGAGTAACAATCTGTGAGAGGATTACCAAACATGAAGAACCAACATATGATTCACAAATGTGAAGCCTGTCAGATGGGAAAAGCCCACAGGTTACCATTTCAGAAAAATGGTTACAAACATGATGGTGCACTAGAGCTCATACATACAAATGTATGGGGACCAACGAAAGAAGGATCTATCAGCGGATCGAGGTACTATGTTCTGTTTATTGATGATGCAACAAGATGGATAACTCTTTATGTTTTGAAAGAGAAATTAGAAGTGTTTGGAGCTTTCAGGCATTTTCATGCATATGCTGAAAGACTTACAGGACAGAAACTCAAAAGACTAAGGTCTGATGGAGGAGGAGAATATTTTTCTCGAGAGTTCAATGATTATCTGTGAAATGCAAGAATCAAAAGAGAAATAACTTGTAGGTATACACCGCAACAAAATGGAGTAGCAGAAAGAAGAAAGCGAACTCTAGTTGAGTTTGCATGAGCAATGCTAAAGGAGAAGAACTGTGCAAATTATCTTTGGGCTGAGGCTGTAAATACAGCAACATACCTGGTAAACAGATTACCATGTACAGTTTTAAATGGGATGACCCCTTATGAAGCCTGGTGGGGCAAGAAACCAACACTTGATCATTGCAAAGTGTTTGGATCAACTGCGTATGCTTATGTGCCATCACAACTGAGACATAAGCTTGAACCAAAAGCTGAAAAATATTTGTTCATCGGATATGATGAAAAGCAGATGGATTACAGGTTATGGAGTCCTCTAACCAAACAGTTTACTATTTCCAGAGATGTTACATTTGATGAAGGAAAAAGCTGGTATACAGATAAAGAACATAGTGTTGAAACACTTGAAGAAGAGATAAGAAGAAATGAAAAAGGTAAATCACATATGCAGATAAATGGAGATGAAGATCATATGCAAGCAAGTACATCCAGGATCGGATCAGGTATGAGAAACGAAGATGGATCAAGATTTGATGAAGATGTGTATTCAGATACACATGAAGAGTTTGAACCAAGAAGGTTAAACAGAGTAAGGAAACAACCAACAAGGGATTCCTATGACACTTCTTATTTGACTCAAAAAAACTATGCTTTCTTAGTAAAGGAGGATGAAGAACCCTAGAATTATGGTGAAGCAAAAGGTAAGAAAAATTGGGAAGAAGCAATGAAGGAGGAGTTCAATGCTCTTGAAGAGAACAAGACTTGGGAACTTGTTCCAAAACGAAATGGTGAGAAAGTAATTGGAAATAAATGGGTTTACAAAGTCAAGAAGCTTGCAGATGGAAGGATAGCCAGATACAAAGCTAGACTGGTTGTTAAAGGCTATGCTCAGACATATGGCATAGATTATGATGAGACATTTAGTCCGGTGGCAAAGATGTCAACCGTAAGGACATTGATTGCTATAGCAACATCAAAAGGATGGAAGCTAAGTCAACTAGATAATAAGAATGCATTTCTGAATGGATATATATCAGATGAGGTTTACATGGAACAACCTGAAGGGTTTGTAAGTTCCAGTTACCCAAATTATGTTTGCAGATTAAGAAGAGCTCTCTATGGACTGAAGCAAGCTCCAAGAGCTTGGAATTACAGACTTGTGAAGTATCTTAATGACCTTGGATATCAAAGTTCGAAGGCAGATGCAAGTCTACTGATCAAGAAAACAGATGAAGGTATGATCTACATTTGTATTTATGTAGATGACATAATAATCACAAGAACCTCAGATGAAGGAATCAAAGAGGTAAAGAGACTACTTGAAAAAGAGTTCAAGATCAGTGACCTAGGAAAGTTTTCATACTTTCTAGGAATGGAAGTTACATATACAGATCATGGTATATATGTTTCGCAAGAAAGGTATCTCCTAAACTTACTGAAGAAGTTTAACATGGAGAATTGCAGAGAAGCTTCAACACCGCTTGAAGTAAATCATAAACTCAGCAAATATAGTGGTGCAGAGTTTAAAGATATGAGAAAGTATCAGCCGTTAGTGGGAAGCCTAATTTATGCTATGCTAACAAGACCAGATCTCAGTTATGCAGTGGGAGTTCTTTCACTGTTTATGCATTGTCCGAAGGATCAACATTGGGTTGCAGGACAAAGAGTTCTTAGATATATTAAAAGAACTATAAAGGAAGGACTATATTATCCTTTTATGTCAGATATAAAGCTGAGAGCATACACTGACTCAGATTGGGCAGGAAGTCAAGATGACAAAAGGTCAACACATGGGTATATGATATACCTAGGAGATAAGCTTGTAAGCTGGTGTTCAAAGAAGCAACACACAGTAGCTTTATCGTCAAATGAAGTTGAATATAAAGGACTTGTAGAAGCAGCTAAAGAAGTGATATGGATGCAGACCTTGTTCAAAAGCATGGGTATTGATCAAGGTATACCTATCATACATGGAGACAGATCAAGGTATTCACTCCTACCAAAGATCAGATTGCGGATATTCTGACAAAGAGCTTAGATGGAGTAAAGACAAGCAGATTCAAAGAAATGGCAGGTATAAAAGAAAAGAAGGATATATGAAGACTGGAAGATGCAAATTAGTGATTGAGGGGGAGCTGTTGAAGATTCACTCACTAATTATGCATAATGACATGAAGATAAAGGAAAGCAGAAACAAAGCATTCAGAAGAAAAACCAAAGCCTTAGTGAAGGGACAAATTCACGACTGTAATATACAGTAGAAACTTCTAGAATTAGAGTCTATTGAAACCGGATCAAAATGTATATAAGAGAGAGCATAGAACTGGAATGGAGGGTGTGTAGAAGAATAGAAGAGAAGTGCGCATATGAGATAGAGAATAGCATAGAGTAGAAGACGCCAGAGATCGTGTATGTAGACATGAATGATTAAACCTGAATAGTCGGGTGTTCATCTGAGAGAGATGGTAAGGAGAAACTACTTAGTATAGAAGAGTTCTCATGACTATGAACAAAGTGAGGCCAAGTCATTTTTGTACACATCTTCTTTAATAGAAAACACATGTTCATGCGGAAGTTGAGCGCATTCTTTGTATATGAAGAAATCTGAGAGATTTCATATTACGCTGAAAA
This sequence comes from Ceratopteris richardii, assembly GCA_020310875.1. NCBI lineage: Eukaryota > Viridiplantae > Streptophyta > Polypodiopsida > Polypodiales > Pteridaceae > Ceratopteris > Ceratopteris richardii. Next base: position 124,188 of record MU260404.1, read on the forward strand.
GTTAGTTAACAGTTAAAGTTTTTTCTCAGTAAAGGTTTTCCGGTACTTCTATGAGCTAGATCTCGAAGTACAGTGTGAAGTTCTGTATGAGATATAGCTTATCTTGTAGCTATAAGTCTCAACTATAAACTGATCAAAGATTTCAGTAAAATGGATATGTACACATAGTACAAAGTATGACCGGAAAGAGACATCCAGAACTCATGAAGTTTTTTCTTAAACTTCAGATAGAGTTCATTCAGTAAAGGAAGTTCACGCATCACTTCCTTACTTCATGTATACACATTTCAAGTAATTACAAACAAAGTTACAATTGATTCCGGTAGGATTCCGGTACAATTACGGTAACATTCCAGTGATAGTCAGGTAAAGTTCCAATGGAATTTTGGTGAGTGCAAAACTCAGTTTTTGACATAGTTAAGTGACACAAAGATTGTTTAACTATAAACAAACACAGTAGTGTAAAGACTAAAGTAAATTAGTTCAGAATTGAAGCTTGAAGGAAACGAAAAGCTTTCTGTGAAATGAATTTTGGTGTTCACTAAATACAGTTATAAAGTTTTCAGTTTCAAAAAATTTGCAAAGCTACTGGTGATTATAGAGGTGTTCTAACATCACTCTAGCTTAGTTTCTGTGGTGTAAGCGAATTCCGCAATTAGCGCTGCATCAACATATATATATATATATATATATATATATATATATATATATATATATATATATATATATATATATATATATATATATATATATATATATATATATATATATATATATATATATATAGATAGAGAGAGAGAGAGAGAGAGAGAGAGGCTCATGAGGCTTTTAGACATTCAGGAGTGGGAACTGATTCATGATGCATAGCAACATACTCCTGACCGAAGCCTGTATGTTTAGACATTAAGGAGTTGGAATTGATTCATGATGTGCACCAACATACTCCTGACCGATATCGTCAGCAGCAAGAAGCGATGGCCACATGTCTAGATACGGTTTGTATGTCACATTTGGGTAGCGACAGGTATGACATTATGCGTTCTGAGTTTGTAAGTATCATTTTAATTACTGAATTTGTTTGTGTTCAACACATCATGTATGTTCATCTAACATTTTGCATATTTATTATATGACTTGGCAGTGGGTCATCTGCTCATGCGAACGGAGGAGGCTTATGGATATTGTCATGGATTGGCTGCACTGTTGGAGGACTTGGAGAGACATCGTGCAATCAGATCATGGAAGCATCTACGATGAGATGAGCTTACAACTTGGTTTGGTATTTTTAGTTGTTGTTAATAAATATCATGTCGATTTGTCTCATTTTATGCATATGCTTTCTTATAGGACTTTAGGTATAAAGGTTTTAATTCCTCTAAGCATATGTATGGCAGTGTTTTGCCACAATTTCATATTATACTTACATATGGCAATGGTGCACCATAATTTTGTATTTGGTTCCTATATGGAAGTGCTTTTCCACATTTTTTATTTGGTTCATATATGGTAGTGGTTTGTCACACTCTTGTACATACTTTATTTATGGAATATTTAACTTTTTTGTACATGGTTCATGGTTAATTATGCTCATCTCTTTTGTGTCTAATATTATTTTTCTTTATGAAAGCATGTTTTGGTTGCCATTAGAGTACACGTGATATGTACTTATTTTTCTTTGGGCAGAGTGTATCGCCTTTTGCTACACAACATCATGGTAATGTTGTTGCAGCAAGAGACAACACACTCTATCGAAAAGAAAAATTTGCAGATATGGTCGTCGGTATGTGTGTCGGTACTCCCAGCACGATCATAAGTATAGGTGATAGTACACCCAACACGGTCACCAGTATAGGCATGGTATGAACATCAATATTACTAATGCTTATACCAGTGCCCATACCAACACCTATATCGATGGCTATAGCACCTGTTTGTTACCAACGTGTATGCCGACCCTAACACCAACGTCGAGGCAAAACTGCACCCGTGCATTTTCCTCATTAGAAGCCTCGATATATGCTTGATATGTTGTAGTGACAACTTATGCTAATGCTCTATATTCAACTTTTGTTGAGGATGCGGCAACTATTGGTTGCTTCTTCGCCATCCATCAAATGACCTTCCTACTTAGCATCATTGCATATTCACTTGTAGTTGTCCAATATTCTATGGATCTAGCCAAATGAGCATCTCTATATGCTTTTACCTAAAATTGATCTTCAAAAGGATAGAAAAAATCCTCATTCAAAAGCTCGTTTGAGATATCTAAGCAGTATACTAGCTACAAGTGAGTGAGAGAATCTATGTGTGTGCATGAATTGAGATAGTACACCATTTTTATATTCTGGATCTAGTTGTGTAGTATTGGCGTCATTCAAAGAGCCCCTATAGACGTAAAGAAGAGTGCATAGTAAACTTCAGTACCTTCAATTGAAGTCAATTTCATGTTGACTTCCATTGGATTTCTCAATGGTTTTCAACGTGTAAGTCCATACTCATTTATAACATCCAGGATGTATTTCCTTTGCATGAACAAGATACCATTGTCTTTGTATATGACTTGGGTACCTAGAAACTACCTTAGATTTGCAAGTTCTGAGATCTCAAACTTCTTCGTGAGTCTTTCCTTGATGACTTTGGTTCGATCTTCATGATCAATGGTTAAGTCATTTACATACACACACAAGGAGATAGATGCTTCACCTTCTCTATTGTAGAATAGTGAAGGTTAAGCCTTGCTTTTTTTTGTATCCATAACAGATCAAATAGTCCACGAAACTTTAAATCCATGCCCTTCAGCTTGCTTGCGACCATAGGATGCCTTCTTTAACATGCATTTATTAAAGCGTTCTTCACATCAAGTTGATACATCTTCCAATACTTGCTAGTTGCAATTCCAATAACTTTTTTGATGACAATCATCTTTTCTAGAGGCTAAATGTCTCTTCATAGTCCACAACTTATGTCTAAACAAACCCTTGAGCTACAAGACTTGCTTGAAATAGAAATCCTACCATTTGCATGCTCCTTTACCTTACACACCCATGTATTTCCAATAAGTTTCATGTCCTTTCTTGTCACCAATGTCCAAGTGTTGTTGTCCTCCAAACTGTTAATCTCCTACTTCATAGCCTCTTGTTATTTCTTGCATTTATTTTTTTCTTAACGAATGTGGGATCTTAAAGAGCTTTTATCATATATGCAAAGTTCCTAGCCATGAACGAATCATATATAGCACTATTGGCTAGATACCTCACCCTATCAAACCTTATCACAACACATTTCCATTGTTTTGGATGTTTCTTTTTTGTCTCCAAATTCTTTGTATGGCAGTCTGCATTTTCCATGTCTTTTTCAACTTGAGTCTCTATGATTTTGGACTTTTCTTTATTCATGGCATCACTTTCTTGAATTTTTGTGGGACTACCTCCACTCCATGATGAGTTTCTACTTGATGCCTTTGGTCCACAAAGAACCGTCCTATATCATTCTTCATTTCCTCTTGAAGACTTTCCTTCATCATCTGCATTTTCCTACATCAATGCATTTGAGGAATGCAAAGGTAAAAGCTTGCCAAATCTAACATCCCTTGAATGGCGGCATCAAAAGAAGAGAAGTCTTCCCATGCTTCCTCTTGGTGTCAACCAAATAATTACTTGCCATTGTCTCTCTATATGTTTGACTTGAGTTCAACATTCCACTCCCTAAGAGTCTCTCTTGTACCAAGAGTCAGTTCCCTATGCCCTAGAAAAGTGCTTCTGGATCCCTTTCCAGGTTCATGTTCTTGTAGTTCTTCTGATATTTCCAAATTCCTCCAGTTACTATGGCTTTGTTATTTCCAAATTCCTCCAGTTACTATGGCTTTGTTAGTGTCCCACATGTAACGACCTCTGTATTCTAGCCGTTATCAGTTCCTATGAGGAACTACGATAGAATGGACAAGCGCAATCAATTTGTGCGTGAGAAGGGCAGTCTATTTGTTATTAAGACATTCTTGACGGCCTTCAATGCTTAAAGAGCATAAGAGATTAAAAAGCTTACTGACCGATGGCTGAAGGGGTGAGAGCATTGGATATTCTTGTATTGAAAAGCTCAGCAGCCGCAAGGAAGGGCGAGAAAGTTGAGTTACCAACTGGATTGAAACTGAATCTAATAGATCCTGTTGTATCAGGATCTACTACTGCTTGATAAGAATAAGCCGTGTTCGCTCCTACTTCGCTGAAAACGTCTATGGGAGTGGACGTCAAATCCATGCCATTTGCAGAGATATTGAACACACGCATCCCACTTGCAGTCACCAATGGATCAATCTCTGCGAAGTAGAACTGCACATAGTGCTTAGAATCAACTTCCAGCCCAGTCCAAGTGGATGTGAAAGAGGTCCCTGTATATGAGCTTTGTAATATCTTTTGCGGTGGCTGATCCACATTATTCAAGGTGTTGATAGTCTCCTCAGTTGTAATCACGTTCGACATCGATGCATTGTATGAAATCCAGTATCTATCAAGAGTGTCATCAGGGTACCTGGTTTGATCATCCACGTAGTTTTAATTAATCATGTCAGAAGTACGATACGGCCATGGGAATCATCAGAACTTCCACCTTTTTTTTTTCACATAAGGCTAATGCATTCAGTACTTCTGACATCAGAAAATGCAGGCAACTCTACTTATGCAGACTATTCTACCAGATGTCTCTTTCCTGCCAAGCCTCACATATAAGTTCAGAAGCAATGCGCAAAGACAAGTTTCTGTGGTTTAGCGGATGTGTCTTGTACTCTTAGGCAGATGGCCAGGGTTTAAGTCCCACGTAGAGCTGGATGCCTCAGAGTTCTCTAAGATGGGTGCCTCTACATTACGAGGTTCGGTGTGTGTCTTTCCAACTCATTGTACTCTCAAGAAAATAAAAAAAATAAAAAAAAAAAGGTTTCTACCTGACGTCAGATTTTCTGAAGATAGGACACCATAGCTACTGTGCCCCATACAGATGAAGATTCGACCAGTGCCATTCATCAAGAGTGTGGTACTGAGAGTATCTGGAAGCGGCCTCAGCTCCAGCCCGGAGACGAAAGGTGCATCGCCATCAGGACCGTCCCGGGCAAAACATACATCGATGCTGTTGCGTTGAGCACGCGTATACATGTCATATGTCCACCAACGAGTATCTTGATAAGGGATCTCGACATCCTGCCACTCATCAGCGTCTACTATCATTTTGAGTCGGAACATTCCATCATTGTTTCTGGGCGTGAAAGGTGGATTCGCTCCTGCCTTTATTGAGGCTCGCACCAAGAAGAAGGCCTTCGGGACTATGTAACTGTTCATTGAGTTGGTGATGCTATAACAGTACTTGTTCTGCGATCCATTGAACACGCGCATGGTGACTAACACTTGATTTAAGACATTATCAGACAAACGTATTGAAGTCCCTTCAGAGGTCAAGTTGCTGTCAGAAACCCATTCTATGCCTTCGTAATCAGTGTAAGTCGACCGATAACTGGAACCACAGTCAATACTCGTAAATCCTGTGAAACAAAACACAATCGATGTAGAACTTTCTTTTGCCATTACATAAATATGAGATCCGTAATCAGGAGGTCCGAACAAGACTAGCTTGCAAAATTGTGGCGTTCCACGTGGACCCCCTTTTTAACGAGAATTGTTAGTAAGGTTCGGAAACAGGATTTACTCATAAATACCTGGCTTTTGGGAGCTCCCAATCGACCAGAGAAGCATGAACTGTACGGACACGACGGATAAGAAGGTTGATATTGAGTCCGAGGCCATAGCTGCAAGGTCAGAAGTCGAGTTTTGCTTGGTAACCAGGGAAGGCGATACGATCATACGAAGTCTAGAAGAAGACGCTAAATATGTGTTGGTGGTCAGCCTATCACGGAGGACGATAAGCGATCTAGAAAAGTGGATCGTTGACTCTGAGTAGGCAAGATTGGAATTCCGAATCTGTCGCTCAAGCGAGTTGTTTTTGAGCGTATCGAATTCAACGCACATTTCCTCATATTCATAATTCGACCTTTTGAAAATTCGCGGAGAGGGAACCCGCGAATCATCATCACAACGAGTCCACGAATCATCGTGATTCGTGAGGACAGAAGAGCATGTTCTGTCCAACTCCAACGAGTAACTCAAAAAAATATCAAGGATCATGCATTATAAGACAATGAATCTATAACGTAGATTTCTACAAGCTTAACCATGGGCACTCGTTAGACATGATATCAAGTCCTTCAACTTTGTGCACAATTTATTACTCCACTCAGAGCGGAGTTTTTTTTTTTAAATGGAGGTTTGGACGAGGCCTACTCCCCCGGACTTTAACTTTGAAATTGCAACTGTACAAGGAAGGGCATAGTACCCATGGGACCCCCCTTATCCCACAAGAACATGGGTTTACAAGACAGGGTTGAACGGCGGTCACAACTACCGCAGGGCTAGTCAAACGATGGCACATCAGCCATATGCTTCATCATTCCAGGTTATACATGTCCCTTACATGTGGCCAGCAGGGATTGAACCCTCGCCCCCACCTCAAGAGGCGAGAGGCCCAACCAACTAGCTTTCTTGATAGTCGACTCTGTTCATTTGTCCATCATATGCTGGCCATGCTTCCTCTAGTGTCACTCCCCAGATATCTTTGTTCCTCCTACTACTATGGTTTGGTCTCTAGTGTCACTCCCCGGATATCTTTGTCCATTATCGTTGGTGTCTATGTGTGATTATGCTTAGAAATCTATGTTGTCTAATGCACTCGCTTAGAGTTATCACCTTGATATTGAGTGCAACTAGACCATCCTTTATGTCTTATTGCATTTCGAGAGCATTTCTCCATCCCTTGCTAATCACATATATATTAATATTCGAAAAATACGTCTTGTTAAGGAATTAGAGCCTGATACAAATTTTCCCCATGAATTCATTAAAACCATAGAATAGTAGGAGATAGTTACCGTCATGCTACTCAAGATAATACTAAACTTGGTAAACTTAAGAGAATACTCAATCAGAGTAAGATAATTGAATGAGCGGTCTGTCATTTCACTATTAAAGTGTCCTTAAACATAGAGCCTCTTATTTCCATTCTATGCTCATTCTCAAGTCATCTTCATTCATCTAGATAGAACGAACCTAATCCATGTATGGCCCTTAAGTGGCTAAAAAAAATAAGTGAGAATGGGGATGCCCTTGCAAATTTGAAAAGCCATCTCCTCCTTTGTCGGACATCCACCTGGTGCAAAGAATTTTAAAAGATTTAAAGTCTTGCATTATTGGTTCTAAGAAATACATGTCCAGTAATATATTTGAAAATCATATATTGACTAGTTCATCCCCGTGCATAGCCATCATATGGTACCATAAGCAAGTGGATCCCTTTTTATATAGATACAAGATCTAACTTTGTTTTATAGGTATATGAATTTTATTATTTGCTATAAATAAGATTTGAAAGGTGCACACATGCATAAGCTTACGGAAGAGGTGGTTAGAAGTTGGGATCAAAGTAATGATCTCAAAGAGTGGTTCTCTTAGTCTAGGCATCCGACTTGCGTGATTTTTGAAGATTAAAACATGCACGTATATATTTAAAGTATTTTCTAGATAAAAATCGAACCGCAAGTTCATGAACACACACGTTTGCTTAGATCAATTCTTTGTCCATTATCGTTTGTCGTGCCAACGAGATATCTCAGTTCACGGTGGCATTTCTTAATGTGTATTATGTCTTTTTCAATGATTTAACTTGAAAGTGCTTCGTTATCTTTAATACTTTTAAATATGTCCAAATTCATCATCATCACATCATGAGTTTTATATCTATTGTAAATTCATTTTCAAGTGAGAGAGTTTCGGACACTTCTCTATTGTAGGTTTTGAAGAGGTTTTGGTGAAGTTAACCTTTCTCACGCTATATTCCATGTTTTATTATTTTTGTTTCTTAAATATGCTAGAATGTTTCTGTTTTCATGGTCTCTAATTAGTTCAAACAAATCTACCCAAAGATTTTCTACTTATTCAATTTCAAGATTCAATAGTCTATGTTTTCCTTGACAGTTTGAAGACACGTTTGACCTTAAACGTTTTACAAAAAAGTTTGATTTTTTGAAAATTGTTGAAGGTTCCATCACTTCTAGTTGTACATGATGTTTAGAAGCCTATAAAACATAGCATTTTGGTATAAGAACCTTCATACAGCTCATTCGATTATCTTTTTTGGTGACTAGCAATTCAACATGGAAGATTTGAGAGCATCTCTTGAAAACTTATATGACAGACGAAATTATCCCATGTGATCATTTTGAAGGGAATCTTAGTTAATGTCTGAAGTTATTTGGGGATGTGTAAGATGCACAAATGTGAATCCTATATTACAAGAAACATCTACACAAAGGAGATGAAACAAGAGAGCAAAATGGATCAAAAGAGATAGAAGAATTTTACTCATCATATCACAAATAATTTTGAATACTATGCTTTGACATATATGAGATTTGAATACCACTAGAGAAGCTTGGAAGTCTCTAACATATTATCGACAACTTCCTAATCATCAAGGAAAATAAAACTTATTAGTGAGCTAACAAGATTGAAGAAGAATCCATGATAATTGATAAATGAATTTATTCTTAAGGTAAAATCTCTTATTCAAGAATAAGCCTTTAGTGTTGCATTTCATAGTGAGGATATAAAGTTTAATAGCATGATTTAGAGGCTAAAAAGGATGGAAGTATTTCATTATGTCTAGCATGACTTGAGAGAATCTACCATCATTAAAAGATTTTCAAACACTCATGATGACTGACGAAATGAACTTCAAAGGTGGAAATTCTTTCTATTCTCAAAGATAAAGTCATGGACAAGCTCACTACACTTCATAAAGCTAATTGCAAGTGGAGAGAAGGAACATTCAGCAACATTCCAAGAAGAACTTATTAGAATACACAAGGTGAAAGAGGAAGTGTTTATGCTACTAGAAGAGGTAGAACAAATCAGTAAGGTCTACAAAATTGAGAAAATCCAAATTCAGTATAGCGATTATGGTAAAGCTCGTCAGTATGCTAAGGATTGCATCTCTAATCTGAATAGAAAAGTAATTGGTTCTAGAGGATGACAAAGAGGAAGAGTGGAGGGTAACACGCATAAATACAACAATTTAGTGCAAGAGAAGGCTAAAAGAAAAAGTAAAAATGTTTTTATCTCTATGCATAAGGAAATAGAGAGGAGGAAAGTAAATAAAATGTAGATAGTTTTTGTTCAAACCATATGAGTAATAATATGATTTATGTATTTGGAATTTAATGAAGCTAGAATCAAGAGTCATTGTTGTGTTAGACTTAAAGTCCCTCTATCAATGCATGAGACTGTATACCATATTTAAAAAGGCATGGCATTAAACTCCACTACTAGATCTAACACATAATTGGGTTCTTGGTTTGCAAGATTAAGCTATTATGCTCACACTTTGGTTTTCCCTAACTTCTGCCTATAAATTATCACTCATTTCACCATTGATCTTTCAATGAAAATTTGTTTCCATTCAATAAAGTTGTACAATCTGCCAATATAGGTCTAATTCTTCCATTTAGTCACGCAACGAGACTTTGAAATCAACATCACGATTACTGTGATTCATTTTATTGAAACTTTGTTACTTACAAACCACAATTACTATTTCTAACTTCAAGTTAATTTAGATAGACTCAGATACACAAACCGTAATCAGCAACACCATATACTAGATAGGATGCAACACGTACCAAACTATGCCATAGCTAGTGTCATGGACACAAAGGAAACCATCTTGAACCTTAGAGTCCATGTGAATTCCTATATCTCATGATTGGCAAAGGATTACGAGAATATAATGCTTACATCATGTCCAAAACATGTCAAAACCCTAAGGTCAACTATATACTTGTTTGATTCTCATATCCGCATGTCATGTTTAGGATTGTTGACATCATTGATGAAATAATCATGTTGTAACCATTGTTTTAAATTTGTATAGGGAGGGCTTGGCCACATACACCCTAAATCTTGCAAATGTCTATCTTGGGAGTGTAAATAGTCACAATCTCCAAGTAAGTACTTTCCAAGTTCCGGTTTGAGTTCTATTCTTGTTCCTTGTTTTAGTCTATTTTAGTCTAGTATTATGGATCACTCATGTTTTCTTATTTTAATATCATAGTATGCGATCCATCCAGTTTTTTTGTGTACCTAGTCCATATCCCTCAAAGAAGTTCTTCTAACCCAAATATATTATTTCATACCTAGGGTCTCACATTGTGGGATCTCTTGTATCTTGCTTGGTCCAACTATCCATATTTATCACTCTCAAATTGTGGGACATCTTGTATCAATTGCACATGTTTATATTACCTACAATAGTGATCTCATAATCAAAACTATAATTTCAAGTTCTAGTCTATTCTAGTCACAGGGCACAATCTAGTGCTCCCTTAACATTTTGGCAACACTAGCTTCTTTCAAAGATTACCTATCATGGAGAAAACAGTTTAATAGATTAAGGCATCGCTTTAGAGTGGCCAGCAACAAGTTGAGGACCTAACCCATTGAAAACCACAAGTCAATATGGTACACCCCGTGCATGCACTACAACATATTGGCCGTATACCGAGGCTTCTACCGAGGAAATTGAACACGCATGTTTTCCCCCAACATCGGTGTAAGTGCTTGTATAGGTGTCAGAACCAAAATAATGGTAGGACAGCTGCTATGAGCATCCATATGAGTGTTGATATCTGTAGTAAAGTAAGTCTATGATATAAGGGTCTGGCTGGTTCAGGCAGATCTGAAATCGGACACCGTTTGGTCACTCGTCTGTAGGACCAAAGATCTCAAGAATAGACTCAAGCATAAGTCCATCTGCTCTCATATTCAAGTGATCCACTTAGCCTAGTGGTTAAGTCTCATGGTTGTGAAGGAGGAGGTCTTGGGTTCAATCCCCATGGGGAGCATGGGGAGAGAGTTTTGCCCAAAGATCTCAAGAGCCTTCTAACTCAAGTAAACATGAGTTAACTTGAGTCCAATGGACTTAACTTGAGAGACAAGTACACCAACCACTAGTGGACTCTAGTGGAAGGTACTAAATTAGTGTCCGAGATCACTCGAGCCACTACTAGACTTTAGTGGTGGATATGAAAGGAGTGGAGGAGATTGCACATGCACTTTTGGACCCTAGTTATGTTTGTGGTCCTCGTTGATTCGAGCAGCTATATATGCAAGCATAAGGTTGGGAGGAGAGTCATCTCTCTAGCACATGGTGGTCATAATTCTTAGGTTTTTCCAGTATGAGCGTCGGTATTAGCGTGGATATGAGCGTCGATATGAGCTTCGGTATTTCTGAGGCTCATACCAGTGCTCATACTAACGCCCGACTATTGGATGTACCATCCTGCATATCGATGACCATCCTGGGAGTACGTCACGCATACCGCCAACCATATCTAAAAAAATTGTTTTGGGTAGAGTGTGTTGTCTTTTGCTACAACAATATTATCGTGATGTTGTTTAGCAAAAGACAATACACTCTGCCCAAAAAAAGCCAAGTACATGTGATGTGTACTCTAATGGCAACCAAAATATGATTTCATAAAGCAAAATACTATCGGACACAAAAGAGATTCTCAGAATGGATCATGAACCATGAAGCATGTACAAGAGTGTGGCAAACCATTGTCATATATATGAGGCAAATACAAAATTTGGCAAAGCACTGCCATATAAGAATCAAATACAAAATTCTGGTGCACCACTACCATATATGAGCCAAATACAAAATTATGGCTCACCATTGCCATACACATGCAGAGAAGGATCGAAACATCCATATCAACAGTCTTGGAACAAAAAACATTCATGAAATGAGATAAATTCACATGAGATTTACAAACAACAAGTAAAATCCAAGTTTCTAAATTCATCAAGTCATCACAGATGCTCCCATAAAACGATTGCACTGTGTCCCTCCAAGTCCTCCAATAGTGCAATCAATCCATCATGACATCCATAAGCATCCTCCGTTCGTGTTGGAGGATGACCCATTGCTAGCTCTTGCAACAAATATACAAAACGTTAGATGAACATACATGACATGTTTACCATAAACAAATTCAATAAACCAAATGATACTTACGAATTCGTGATGCATAGTGTCATATCCACCACTACCCAAATGTGACAGTCCAACCATATCAAAACGTGTGGCTGCAACATCTCACTATTGGCCATATTCGTTAGGAGTCTCCTACTGCTCATCACAAATCATATCCCACTCCTCAGCATCTAACCATATAGGCTTTGGTAAGCCTGCTCTTAAAGCATCATGAGCTTTGGATCATCGATGGGACATAACTTAATGTGCAGTATGCTCAATCCACTCTAAATTGACAAGAGGATGCCCATGGTGTTGGTCAGAACTCTTGATAGATCGTCTTTGTGATATAATTCTTACAATCTGTATCTTGTTCATGCCATTTCAACATGATAGAGTGTCCAAATTGTATGGAGCAAAGCTGTCCTATACGCTAATGCATGGCCTTTTCGGCCGCATCCATCACTAGAGTTGCATCACTGATAGCATACACCTTGGAGTCATCATGGTCATGAGCACCCCCAAGGTATACGTTGTCGGAGAGAAATTGTTACTCTTAAAATATTACAAAATTTGAAAAATTAAAAGATTGTTATTAGTTTGGTTAATTTATGAAATTTTCACTAATATTTGACTTTAATTTTGCAGGAAAAGAAGTTTGCTGACCAAAATCAAGATGGGAAGTATTCATTTCAGTTTATTTATGGGTTTAGATGGTAAAACAAGGGCTAGTTAAGGGTATGTTTATGTTTTAAAAGTAAATGTAAGGGTATTTAAGGGTTATATATATGTTTTGGGCATGAATTATAGGGTTCTAGCTTAAATGCAAGGGTAATTATGGGTCATATGCATGTTCTAGTTAAAATTTATGGGTAATTAAGGGTTAAATATATGTTTTAAGCATGAACTTTAGGGTTCTAGTTAAAATGTATGATTAAGTAAGGGTTAAATATTCACCCTAGAGGGTTATGGAAGGTTAGAGATTAGGTTTATGGGTTAGTTAGAGTTAATTGATGTGGTTTAAAGTTAGTTGTAGGGTAAACCTAAGGTTAAATGACTAAATAAGTGAGTTGTAGTTTATAAATAAATTGTTAAATAGGTTAATTTTATCATATGGAACCTTATTAAAATATTAGATAAATATATTAATTATTTAATTTCACTAAGCCTAAGGTAATAATTAAAATGGGTTAAATTAAATTTTAGTCTAAGGTATAGTATTTATTCTAAAGTTTAGTATTTAAATAAATAAAAAAGAAGAAATGAAAAGTTATTTAAATTCTAAAGAACTTGGTCCATAGGATATTTAAATGGTTGGTTGAAATTGGGGAAATTCAATTGGGGAAAAATCCCACGCCTAAAAAGTTGTTGAGTGATGTGGAGTCAAATTTGGTAAATTGGTTGAGTTATCTAAAGAGAAAAGTAGGCTATGGTGGGCTACTCACATCTATTTAAGAAGGGAGTACGTGCTCACAAGTTCATGTCTTTTTTTCAGGTATTTACTATGCTCTAGACTATAGTCAAATTGTTTGCACTTAGTTCTATGGAAGCTCTCTGACAGGAGGAGAGAGAGAAGACCATCTCTCTTGTCCTTCAGTTTTGGGAAAGCAAATTTTTTTGGAATTACAGATATTTTCTTCTTCTTTTCTTCCATTCTTTTTCCCCCTTTCTTTTCCTTTCCCTCTGTCTTTTTCCCCTCCTCTTCTTTAAATTAAATAATTTTTTTTCTCTCCCTCTCCCTCCCTTTCTCTGCCGGCGGCGCAGCAGCGCCGCACGCGCAGTAGAGAGAGAGAGAGAGAGAGAGAGAGAGAGAGAGAGAGAGAGAGAGAGAGAAAGAGGGAACAGAGAGAGAGTTTTGATTTTTTTTAATTCTGTTATTTTTTTTTTCTTTTTATTTTATTTCTATTTTTCTTTTCCCTCTCCCTCTCTTTCTCTGCTGCCGCCGGCGCAGCAGTGCCGCGCGCGCAGTAGAGAGAGAGAGAGAGAGAGAGAGAGAAAAAGCAGAGAGAGAGAGAGCAGTAGAGAGAGAGGATGAGAGAGTTTTTGTTTTTTTTATTATTTTATGCATCTTATTTCTTTTATATATATGTTTTAGTTTAGTAGTTACTATAAATATTATTTATTACTTATATATTAAAAAAATATATATATAATAGAATAAATATAATTTAGTAATGTTTATAATTATTTATATATGAGTGTATTTATTTATATGAATGAATATATATATATATATATATATATGTATGAATATATATATATGTCTATATGTTGATATATCTATTTGATTAAATATAAGTATATATATCTAAATATTTATGTATGTGAGTATGTTTTAGATTGATTTCATATTAAATGAATAAATTGTTATACTAATGTCTCTTGTGTGTTTACAGGTTAGCAAAAAGATGGAACCATTTAGCCTTATTTTCTTCCAAAGAAATATTTATTTCTTCCCAACTTCTTTTATTCAAATAATTTCCCTAGTCTATCTTCCTTTATCCTTTCCTTTCTTACCCTACCCTTAACCCAAGCTTCTTCAAACCTTAGCTGCTAGGGCCTAAGTTCTTTTTCCCAAGTATCAAGTTAGTGAGTATTAGTTTAAGACTTAAACCCATGTGCATGAACCCATGTTAGTGTTAGAGCATGAACCTATGTAAGTTTAGTGCATATTAATGCATGATCCTATGATTAGTTGTTAATGCATGTTAGTATATGTTAATTGTTAGTGTAAGTTAGTATATGTTAAGATATTAGAAGCATGTTAGTGCATATTAGATGTTAGCATCTAAGTTAATGCATGCTAATTTATGTTGATATGCGAATTGCATGTATGTCCATGCATGTACATGTTAGTGTATGTTCATATATGTATATGTTAGTATGTGTTAGTATATGTATGCATGTATATGTTTAGTATGCATATGTGTTTTAATGTGTGTATGTTTATGCATGAGTATGCATGTTTATTTAGTGCATGTGTATGTAAGATGATCATTTATGTGTAAGTATGAATGTTTTTGCATGTGCTTCTATGTTCATGCATGTGTATGTGTATTTATGCTCATGCAAGCATGTATATTCATATATGTAAATGTTAGTAAGAGTTCATGCATGAAAAAGTTAGTAGTGTTAGTGTATGCATGTATATGATAGTAAGTGTTAGTTTGTGTTTATGCATGTACATGTTAGTGTATGTTCATATATGTTAGAATGCATATGTGTATTAGTGTGAGTTTATGCATGTGCATGTATGTTTATGTATGAATATTTATGCATGTACATGTTAGTGTATGTTCATATATGTTAGAATGCATATGTGTATTAGTGTGAGTTTATGCATGTGCATGTATGTTTATGTATGAATATTTATGCATGTATGTATGTTAGTTAAATGTATGATTATGAGTAAGCAATGTATGTTAATGTATATTAAATAATTATGTAAATGAATTTTTTATTGTAAAGTATATATTTAAAAAAAAAAAAAGAATGTACTTATTATATATGTGGTTTTAGAAAGATAATTACGTTAATGTTATTCAAAAAGAAAATTCTAAATGAGTGTTATTTTTTATATAAAAGATATACTAATTTCTGTCATGTCTTTTTTTCAGAGAGCAACTGGCGAACTGGAGATTCACATGTGACCTGAAGTTTGAAAAGCAAAGATTACCCTTAATTTGAAACTTTTATTAGCTTGTATAGGCTATTTTTTAGGCTATCATTTAAAACATCATCTTATGATTTGTATAGGAATTTGGTTATTAATTTAGTACCATTAATTTTATGTCTAAAGAAAGTTCTTCTAGTAACATCTTTCTACCTTCATCAACTTTTGAATTGTTGTTTCCTAAACCAATAGAAGATAAAGAATTAATAAAAGAAGTAATAGTAGAAGAATCTTTGCATGATCCTAGAACAACTATAACTTTACTTTCTACTGTTCCTCCTAGTGTTAGTGAAGAAAATTTTCCTCCAACTGTAGATAGAAACGTAGAAACTATCCAAGAAGAAACAAACGAAACTATAAAAGATCAAATAGTTAGTGAAAAGATTATCCTACCTTCTTATTTTGATGCAGTTGAACTTTATAGGAACGCTTCACCTTACGGACCTTAGGAGAAGTTATAGTTATACCTGTTCCGCAAAGTCACCCCGCGTGCGCCGTTAGCGAGGCGACTGAATTGATCCGCCAGTCGTCAGAAATCGCGCCCACACTTTGAACCCGACGTGAAAACAACGGCACAGTGGAACAGGTATAAAACTTCTCTTCTCTTAGCATATGCATTAGCTTGGTTTAGACGACGTGGTTGCGGCAGCTTGTGGTGGTCATCGTGCAGGGGCAGATAATACAAACCTTGTAATTCCCTGGTTGTTGAGGGCTGAGCTTATGCTCTGAGCGCCTCCACGGGAATAGGCAAGTAGTAAACCTCGTTTCTACACCTTTACCATCAAGATTTTGAAGAAAAACGTTTGCACTCACAGCACTTAGATTTTGTATTAGGCATTTATAATCAACAAATGTAACTTGAAAATTTCACATGCACACTAGCTTCTGCTCCAACTGTCAGGTGTGAGGTATATTTTCTTAAATTGCATCTGTTGTGTCTAATTAAGTAGAATTTTAGGAAAGTTTAATTGCTAGATTTAAAATTCATTTCATTTAAAAGCTAGAATTTCTTTTCATTAAGATAGTAGGAATTGATAGATTAAGATAGAATTCATTTTATTTGAAAGATAGAATTTATTTTATTAAGATAATAGAAATTGCTAGATTTAAATTTTATTTGAAAGTTAGAATTTATTTTCTTTAAACTAGTAGGAATTGTTAGACTCAAAAAGTATTTTATTTAAAAGATAGTATTTATTTAAGATTGTTTGATTAGTGCAATTTTAATTAAATCAATCAAAAAGAAATTTATTTGAAAAGTTAGTATCTAGATTCATTTTAAAGGATTGTTAAAATAGCTTAATTTAGCTGAAAATTCATTAAGAATTTTTCATTTGGGAAATTAGTTTTATTTTTTTCAAAGACTTGTTTAAAAAGTTTAAAATTTAAGTTAAGCTGGAATCAGGTAACTTAGTTAGGTTGATAAGGGAACAGAAATCCAAAGTTCAAGAAGAAGTTAAGGAATATATTAAGAAACTTAGGTCTAGTTCTATTATTCATATCAAAATGGATGAGTTATTTAAAAATATGATGTCAGAAACCCAAGGCCAAAAAGTAGTTGAGGCTATGTTAAAAGAAAAAGGGAAGTTCACAGGAGTTAATACAACGAACTATTTAGACACTTTTGAAGACCTAGCAAAATTACATGGGTTACCAGTAGATAAATGGGTATCATTTCTAGTTAGACTTGCAATAGGCTCAACTAATAGTGTTATTGAACCTTATAAAGCACTTGAATGGGAAGAATTTAAAAAACAAATGCACAAAGATTTTTACTTAGAAGATTTTAGTCAACACAGTAGGGAGGGATTTATGAAATGGCTTAGCTCACCAAAAACCCAAATTTCACTTACTCAATTACATGGAGAATTTATGAAGAGATTTTCCCAACTGCCTGAACAAGATAGGACTGCCCTTACACCAGATATAGTGCTTTATTTCCTAAAAGTATTACCGATAGATATTAGAAGTGAAGTAGAAAGAAGACTAGAAGAACCGGGAAAAAGATATGGTTTGACAGAAGACTGGGGGGTACTTAAACAAGTAGTAGAAGTTGTAGCTCAGAAGAAACAAAGACAATCATTATTATATGATATGAATTTAAGTTTTCCCACAGTAGAACCAACTACTCAAAATGCAAAAATTAATTTAAACTCTAGTTTAACTGAACAGGCATCAACATCAAAAGTGCCTATTGAATTACAATTTGAAATATTATTCAATAAAATAGATAACATGATGCAAATGCATACGAACATATCTAAAGAAGTGGCAACACTTCAAAATATAGTTCATTCCTTAGTTAGCCTGCAAGATAGAACGATTCTAGGACCACAATTTACTCATGCCCCGCAAATGAATCCTATACCTTTAGCACCTGTATTGAATCAACCATTAGCTCAGAATCAACCAGTAGCTCAGGATAATGAACGAAGAGGCGCACCCATCCGACGATGTGTTTGGTGTGACTCCACTGAACATATGTCTTATGCTTGTGAATCATTAAAAGAGGCAAAAGAAAGAAAACTAGTTATTGATATTGATAAAAAACTATGTGACTATCGCACCCACCTCCCTCTAGCTGTAAATTGGGGAAAAGGTGGAATGCAAAAACTATATGAAAATATATCAGAAGCTCAAAGAAGCTCATCTGGGGTTAGATTAGAATGCGATGAAAGTGACTTAGATGATGATACATCAAAAGAAACCAAAAATTATTCAATAGAAGCCTTTATAAAAGCAAGAGATGATATAATGAACAAAACTGCATGGAACTCACCTATAGATAATTTCTCTATCTTTTCACATATTGCAAATGTGGAAGAAAAGAGAAAAAGAGATGAAATTCAAGATCTAGATGAATCCAATCAAAGAGTAACTAGAAAGCAATTGAGACAAGAACCTAAAAATGTACAATTTAATGAAAAAACAAATTTAGATTCAAATGAGCAGAGAAGAAGAGAGATACGGGAAGGCAAACAACTTGAAACATCAAACAAACCTAGTGAATTAGATTCAAGGACTAATGAAGAAATAGATAAAAATGAGGAAAAAACCAAGAAGCCTAAAAGAATTCCAAAAGCTATTTTATCATCAGAACTTGAACAAAAAAATGACACAAAGGAAATACTGTATGATATTCTTTTAAAAAGTCAAGTAACTATGTCGCTTGAACAAGTATTTACTATAGCTAAATTAGAATTTAAAGATAACTTTATCAAAATGATAAAAAGAAAAAGATTTCCTTTAAATATCGATACTGAAACGACTGACAATATAAATGTAACTCACATTTCTAAAGATTCCTTTCTTTCTGACTCTGATGATGAGGAAGAAAGTGAAGGATATGTTAATAAAAATTTTCTAGGACCTATAATTCCAGATAATATACAGGAAAAATCTGAAAGCAATTACAAAAAGAGTTTTTGGGCCAGGGGAACACCAGAAATCAAAGTAAACTTAGGAGATAGGAAAAATTTTTGTACAGCTTTAGCCTTACTAGATTCAGGTTCAGAAATAAACGTAATATCAAAAGAACTATATGATAAATTTAGATGGCCTATAGATAAACAGCATGGGTGGATTATGAGAACAGCAGACAACGGATGTGGTGCACTTCTAGGAGCATGTGCCAACATTCCAATATCAATAGGAGGAATTAGTGAAACATTTCATTTTTTTATACAAGATAACCGTTCATATGAAATTATCTTAGGACAACCTTTTATCTGTGAAACTAGAATGGAAACTAAAATAATGGACGATGGATCCGCGTATGCTAGATTTAGATCAAAAGATGACTTACAATCCTTACAAGTAATGACTCTTAACCCGAATCATA
The DNA here is from genome assembly GCA_020310875.1 of Ceratopteris richardii. Taxonomy (NCBI): domain Eukaryota; kingdom Viridiplantae; phylum Streptophyta; class Polypodiopsida; order Polypodiales; family Pteridaceae; genus Ceratopteris; species Ceratopteris richardii. The sequence goes on from MU260404.1 coordinate 143,828, forward strand.
TTAGAAACAGAGAACAAATTAGGAAAACACCTATCAGGTCACAAGAAAAAATGCACGAGAGTCATTTACCTCTTAGTGATTCTGGAACATACTTTGATCAAAATTTTTACTAGAGACCATTGTTGAGCGAGACAACAGTGGTAACTGGTTTGATATCTCGCATAAATGTGTAAATAAAATAGAAAATGTATCTGTTTATTTTTCATCTTCAAAATTACAAATTCTAAATAATAAAGATATTCCTAGAAAAACAATAAAAAAAATATGAAAAATATTTTGAAAATAAAGGATATATGTCTAAAACTGAAAATATTGAAAACATAATTGAAACTTCTTTTTCCTCTACTTTATTTGATGAAATTGACGAAACTTTACATGATGAAAAATTATTACATGTTATTCTTTTAAACTCATTAAATGAATATGATTTAATTTCAAAATTTGTTTCTGACTTTCATGAAGTTCAAATTAATACAAAATATAAAACAGTAGATAAAAAAGTGAAACCTGTAGCTCAAGCTTTACCTGAAGGAAGTGATTTAAAAATTAAACAAGTAGCTAACGATCCTATCTTACGGGACATGTCTAAAATAGGTCATAAATTTACTGAAGAAACTATTAAATTAATAAAAATTGGAAATGAAAATTCTTTTTTATTACCAACTGAACAAGAATTATTTCGTGAAATGATTAAAAATCATGGTAAAGCGTTTTCTCTTTATCCTCAGGAAATAGGATGTGTTGACCCTAGGTTAGTTTCTCCTATGATCATATTTACTATAGCCCACATACCTTGGAATCTTCGCCCTATACCAGTTCCAAAGGCTCATTTACCTGAGCTAATGAAACTGCTTAAGGAGAAGATGAAAATGAAAATATTAGAACCTTCCTCTGCACCTTATTCTAATAGATGGTTTACCGTTCCTAAAAAGAATGGTAAACTTAGATTTATTCAAGACTTACAACCCGTAAATAAAGTTACTATTAGGAACGTGGGAACCGGCCCTATTGTAGGAGAATTTGCCGAAGCTTTTGCTGGGCATTCTATCTACTCTATGGGTGATTTATATTCAGGATATGACCAGTTTCAGCTTGCTACTGAAAGTAGAGATATTACCACGATGAAGACTCCTTTAGGATTAGTTCGTATGTGTACTCTTCCCCAAGGAGCTACAAATTCGGTAGCACATATGATGAACGCGATGAATAGGGTTCTTCATGACTTTATTCCTAATGTGACCATGCCGTTTATAGATGATATCCCAATTAAAGGATGTGAAGAAAAAGAAAAAGATGAGACATTAGATGCATTAGGATGTAGGAAATTTGTAGCTAATCATATTTTAGATTGTGAAAAAATTCAAAAAAGATTTGAAGAAGTAGGATTAACTTTTTCTATAGAAAAATCAGTTTTTGGAGTTAATGAAGTTTTAATTGTAGGACATTTATGTGGTTATTACGGACGTAGGCCTTATCCTCAAAAAGTAGATGCTATTAATAAACTATCTGAAACCTATAAAAACATTAGTGAAGTTAGACGTTTCTTAGGAGCATGTGTATTTTATGCAATTTGGATTCCGCATTATGCCCATGTAGCTAATCCATTGTACGATTTACTTAGGAAAAACAGAAAATTTAAATGGACTGAAACTCATGTTAAAACAATGAAAAAATTAAAAAATTTGCTTTCTAATGCACCAGTTTTGAAACGTGTAGATTATTCAAACAATAAACCGATTATTTTAACTGTAGATACTAGCCCTATAGGAATAGGCTGGGTAATAGGTCAAGATGATAGTGAGGGAAATAGATATGCTATTAGATTCGGAGCTAAAATTTTGCATGAAACTCAAAGAAATTATCCACAAATAAAACGAGAATTATGGGGTTTAGTTACTGCATTAAAAACTGATAAAGAGTATTTTATAGGAGCTAATGTCATCATAGAAACAGATTGTTTACCTTTAATAGGAATGATTACTAACTGTTCTTCTCCTTATATAGCTATGTTAAGATGGATATCATATATTAAGTTTATTAATCCTATTTTAAATCATATTTCTGGTAAAACTAATTCCGTTGCAGATATGCTTTCTAGGGCTAAATTTGAAGATGATGAATTGACTAAAACTGATTTAAATGTAATTAATTATATTTCTGATATATATGTATATGAAAAATTTAATGAAAATGAGTATGAAGGGATTTGGTATGATATAGGTTATTATCTTAGTACTCTGAAGCAATTACCTATTTGGTCAGCTAATAGATTTAGAGATATTAGGAAACGTGCGTTTAATTTTTTCCTAAAAGATGGTTTTATTTGGCGACATGCTAAAGGGAAGATTAGATATCCTCAGCGAGTTTTAGGAAATAAAAAACTGCAAAATAAAGTTATGATAGATATGCATGAGACTCTTTGGGCAGGTCATAAAGGCTTTTATGCAACTTATGATAAAATTAGAGAAGCCTACTGGTGGCCGGGTATGTATGTGAATGTACGTGACTTTGTTAGTACTTGTACTACATGTCAAGTACATTCGTCAGTTAGGCATAAAGAACCTTTGCACCCTATCTATCCTCCTTGTATTCATTACAAGTGGGTAGTTGATTTAGTGACCATGCCTAAAGGATTAGATAAGATGAAATATATAGTTTTAGCTAGAGAAGACCTGACTAATCATGTAGAAGGTAGAGCGCTTCGTACGAAAACTACTTATAACGTATGTAAATTTTTGCTAGAAGAAGTTATTAGTAGATTTGGCTATGTAGAGAAGATAGTGGCAGATAGGGGAGAGTTAGATGCTAGAGAGGCTAGAGAATTCTTTGATCTGCATGGGATTCGTCTGTCTCTCACTACTGCTTATAATCCGGAGTCTAATGGTAAGATTGAGCGGGGTCATTCCTCTATTGTGAAGGCAATTTCTAAGGCCTGCAATGGTGATACGCAGCAGTGGCCTAGATTCCTTCCTTTTGCACTTTGGGCAGACAGGATGACGTATACTAGGTCTACAGGATTTATGCTTGCAGAACTAATGTACTGTCAAAAACCGATTTTTCCTATCCAGTCCCAGATTATTTCATGGACGACACTTCCGTGGAATAATGAGATGACTCGTGAAGATCTAATTTCAGTTAGGATTATGCAGTTAAATATAGGTAATAAAATGATTGAAGAAGCTATTCAGAAAATTAAAAATTCACGTCTTAAAAATAAAATCTATTTTGATAAAAAACATAGACTTAGACCTTGTACTATAGAAGTAGGTGACTGGGTTTTAGTTTATGATAGCACTTTTGATACTCAGTATGATGCTAGGAAAAAATTAATTAAGAGATGGTTTGGACCATATGTAGTTGTGACTGTATTTGAAAATGGTACATTTAAGCTTAGAGAATTTGATGGTTCTTTATTGAAAAATTTGATTGCAGGGAAAAGAGTTAAGCTATTTAAAAAGAGAAACAATGAAGAATATGAAATTGAAGACAATGATGCTGAAGAAGATGCTGCTGAAAATGAAGATGACGATTAAAAATCTATTAAAAAAAATCAGGTGAAACAGTTTTGATTAGAGATTCTTTAATTTTTTGTGTATATGCATAAGCATTACTGCATGTATTAAAAGGATATGTTCCAATTTATTTAAAAAATTCAAATAGAATTAAGATATAGAAATATCTGAAATATTTATGATTGAAGCATAATAACTCGTATTTATATGAACTGAATCAGGAAGTTAAATAGAAATTTTGGAATTGGAAACTTGTAAAAGGAAAGGTAGTCTTATTTTGAATATATGTATATGCTTAAAAGAAATTTTATTCATTAGTAAATGGGATTTTGTATCTTGCTTTTATTTTTTATGAGATCTGACCTCTAAATAAAATAAAAATTAAGTAAAAACTTCATACCCAACTAGTTTATATGTATGTGTCTGTTGTTAGTGTGCTATGTTGGGCTAGTAGGCGGGTGGAACAACCTTGGTCGGGTGATCAAGACCACGAGCTGCAGCTAGTTTCATCATAGGCCTAACCTATATGTTGTCATGCGCCTGCATGGCTCGGTAGGCGGGTGGAGTTACTCTGGTTGGGCGATCAGAGCCACGAGCTGACGTCGATTTCATGTAGGGCTGACATAGTTTGTCGTGCGCTATACCGGGTTGGCAGACAAGTGGGGTAAACTTGGCCGGGTGGACAAGTCCAGGAGTCGCACCCAATTTCGGTATAGGCCGATTTGTTAAAAATTAAAGAAAAAACTGAGTTGGGATGAAGTAAGAAAAATGAAATGATTTAAGCAATAAAAGAGAGTCAGACCATTGGAAATAAAAGTAGGAGGCATATAATTCTGTTATCTGATGGGAAAAGTTTTCTTTTTGTATATGCTGTTATGAAGGATAAGTTACTTATTCTTAGCAAGTGACATGAACAGAACGACTATAAGACTTATGATTTATTCTTATAAATATTTGTTTAAATGTGGATTCAAAAATATGACATGATATTTTATAACTTATTTCTATGTTGATATTTTTCAAATGAATTGTACAAATCTTTTTAATTGCATAAAGTGTGAATGCATGATGTAATAAAATTTTGAAATGATTTAGAATTATTTTTAAAAAGAATTTGATTTGTTCCACTTAAAACTGTAGGTTGGCCCATTGGGACGATGTGCAGGTTTAGTGGGGGCGGATGTCGGAGAGAAATTGTTACTCTTAAAATATTACAAAATTTGAAAAATTAAAAGATTGTTATTAGTTTGGTTAATTTATGAAATTTTCACTAATATTTGACTTTAATTTTGCAGGAAAAGAAGTTTGCTGACCAAAATCAAGATGGGAAGTATTCATTTCAGTTTATTTATGGGTTTAGATGGTAAAACAAGGGCTAGTTAAGGGTATGTTTATGTTTTAAAAGTAAATGTAAGGGTATTTAAGGGTTATATATATGTTTTGGGCATGAATTATAGGGTTCTAGCTTAAATGCAAGGGTAATTATGGGTCATATGCATGTTCTAGTTAAAATTTATGGGTAATTAAGGGTTAAATATATGTTTTAAGCATGAACTTTAGGGTTCTAGTTAAAATGTATGATTAAGTAAGGGTTAAATATTCACCCTAGAGGGTTATGGAAGGTTAGAGATTAGGTTTATGGGTTAGTTAGAGTTAATTGATGTGGTTTAAAGTTAGTTGTAGGGTAAACCTAAGGTTAAATGACTAAATAAGTGAGTTGTAGTTTATAAATAAATTGTTAAATAGGTTAATTTTATCATATGGAACCTTATTAAAATATTAGATAAATATATGAATTATTTAATTTCACTAAGCCTAAGGTAATAATTAAAATGGGTTAAATTAAATTTTAGTCTAAGGTATAGTATTTATTCTAAAGTTTAGTATTTAAATAAATAAAAAAGAAGAAATGAAAAGTTATTTAAATTCTAAAGAACTTGGTCCATAGGATATTTAAATGGTTGGTTGAAATTGGGGAAATTCAATTGGGGAAAAATCCCACGCCTAAAAAGTTGTTGAGTGATGTGGAGTCAAATTTGGTAAATTGGTTGAGTTATCTAAAGAGAAAAGTAGGCTATGGTGGGCTACTCACATCTATTTAAGAAGGGAGTACGTGCTCACAAGTTCATGTCTTTTTTTCAGGTATTTACTATGCTCTAGACTATAGTCAAATTGTTTGCACTTAGTTCTATGGAAGCTCTCTGACAGGAGGAGAGAGAGAAGACCATCTCTCTTGTCCTTCAGTTTTGGGAAAGCAAATTTTTTTGGAATTACAGATATTTTCTTCTTCTTTTCTTCCATTCTTTTTCCCCCTTTCTTTTCCTTTCCCTCTGTCTTTTTCCCCTCCTCTTCTTTAAATTAAATAATTTTTTTTCTCTCCCTCTCCCTCCCTTTCTCTGCCGGCGGCGCAGCAGCGCCGCGCGCGCAGTAGAGAGAGAGAGAGAGAGAGAGAGAGAGAAAGAGGGAACAGAGAGAGAGTTTTGATTTTTTTTAATTCTGTTTTTTTTTTTTTTTTTCTTTTTATTTTATTTCTATTTTTCTTTTCCCTCTCCCTCTCTTTCTCTGCTGCCGGCGGCGCAGCAGCGCCGCGCGCGCAGTAGAGAGAGAGAGAGAGAGAGAGAGAGAGAGAGAGAGAGAGAGAGAGAGAGAGAGAGAGAGAGAGAGAGAGAGAGAGAGAGAGAGAGAGAGAGAGAGAGAGAGAAAAAGCAGAGAGAGAGAGAGAGCAGTAGAGAGAGAGGATGAGAGAGTTTTTGTTTTTTTTATTATTTTATGCATCTTATTTCTTTTATATATATGTTTTAGTTTAGTAGTTACTATAAATATTATTTATTACTTATATATTAAAAAAATATATATATAATAGAATAAATATAATTTAGTAATGTTTATAATTATTTATATATGAGTGTATTTATTTATATGAATGAATATATATATATATATGTATGAATATATATATATGTCTATATGTTGATATATCTATTTGATTAAATATAAGTATATATATCTAAATATTTATGTATGTGAGTATGTTTTAGATTGATTTCATATTAAATGAATAAATTGTTATACTAATGTCTCTTGTGTGTTTACAGGTTAGCAAAAAGATGGAACCATTTAGCCTTATTTTCTTCCAAAGAAATATTTATTTCTTCCCAACTTCTTTTATTCAAATAATTTCCCTAGTCTATCTTCCTTTATCCTTTCCTTTCTTACCCTACCCTTAACCCAAGCTTCTTCAAACCTTAGCTGCTAGGGCCTAAGTTCTTTTTCCCAAGTATCAAGTTAGTGAGTATTAGTTTAAGACTTGAACCCATGTGCATGAACCCATGTTAGTGTTAGAGCATGAACCTATGTAAGTTTAGTGCATATTAATGCATGATCCTATGATTAGTTGTTAATGCATGTTAGTATATGTTAATTGTTAGTGTAAGTTAGTATATGTTAAGATATTAGAAGCATGTTAGTGCATATTAGATGTTAGCATCTAAGTTAATGCATGCTAATTTATGTTGATATGCGAATTGCATGTATGTCCATGCATGTACATGTTAGTGTATGTTCATATATGTATATGTTAGTATGGGTTAGTATATGTATGCATGTATATGTTTAGTATGCATATGTGTTTTAATGTGTGTATGTTTATGCATGAGTATGCATGTTTATTTAGTGCATGTGTATGTAAGATGATCATTTATGTGTAAGTATGAATGTTTTTGCATGTGCTTCTATGTTCATGCATGTGTATGTGTATTTATGCTCATGCAAGCATGTATATTCATATATGTAAATGTTAGTAAGAGTTCATGCATGAAAAAGTTAGTAGTGTTAGTGTATGCATGTATATGATAGTAAGTGTTAGTTTGTGTTTATGCATGTACATGTTAGTGTATGTTCATATATGTTAGAATGCATATGTGTATTAGTGTGAGTTTATGCATGTGCATGTATGTTTATGTATGAATATTTATGCATGTACATGTTAGTGTATGTTCATATATGTTAGAATGCATATGTGTATTAGTGTGAGTTTATGCATGTGCATGTATGTTTATGTATGAATATTTATGCATGTATGTATGTTAGTTAAATGTATGATTATGAGTAAGCAATGTATGTTAATGTATATTAAATAATTATGTAAATGAATTTTTTATTGTAAAGTATATATTAAAAAAAAAAAAAGAATGTACTTATTATATATGTGGTTTTAGAAAGATAATTACGTTAATGTTATTCAAAAAGAAAATTCTAAATGAGTGTTATTTTTTATATAAAAGATATACTAATTTCTGTCATGTCTTTTTTTCAGAGAGCAACTGGCGAACTGGAGATTCACATGTGACCTGAAGTTTGAAAAGCAAAGATTACCCTTAATTTGAAACTTTTATTAGCTTGTATAGGCTATTTTTTAGGCTATCATTTAAAACATCATCTTATGATTTGTATAGGAATTTGGTTATTAATTTAGTACCATTAATTTTATGTCTAAAGAAAGTTCTTCTAGTAACATCTTTCTACCTTCATCAACTTTTGAATTGTTGTTTCCTAAACCAATAGAAGATAAAGAATTAATAAAAGAAGTAATAGTAGAAGAATCTTTGCATGATCCTAGAACAACTATAACTTTACTTTCTACTGTTCCTCCTAGTGTTAGTGAAGAAAATTTTCCTCCAACTGTAGATAGAAACGTAGAAACTATCCAAGAAGAAACAAACGAAACTATAAAAGATCAAATAGTTAGTGAAAAGATTATCCTACCTTCTTATTTTGATGCAGTTGAACTTTATAGGAACGCTTCACCTTACGGACCTTAGGAGAAGTTATAGTTATACCTGTTCCGCAAAGTCACCCCGCGTGCGCCGTTAGCGAGGCGACTAAATTGATCCGCCAGTCGTCAGAAATCGCGCCCACAACGTGGTGTTCCACGTGGTGTACCACGTGGCATACCTACATCTTAGGTACTCGCTCTAGGAGTAGCAGTGGGCAACACAACATCGATCGTAATGCCTCCACAACAACCGCCTCCTCCAGAGCTACGTGTAGATCCACTCCTAGAACCTCGTGCTCTAGAACATGACCTCGACCTATGAGAGGGGCGAGCCCTTGTATCGTGTTGAGGTATTGAACACACATGTCTACTACTAGACCCACTAGGGGATGGCTGAGAAGATGGTCATGGTGGACACATAAAGCTAGGAGACATACCTGTGGCGAGAGAAGCATCACCCACAGGAGTGATGTTGGTAGGAGTGACACCGGTGGGAGTGAGGCCGATAGGAGTGAGGCTAGCAAGATTCAGGCCGGGGGGAGTGCTACCACTAGCGATCGAGTATTGTGACATAGCGGCCATATACGTAGGAGGTGCTTGAGATATAAACTCTAAGAACTACTCCTTTGTCATGGAATGTGGAGTGACAAGAGGATTGTCTCCCATCATGCTCTATAACAAAAGAACTCAAATAATTAGCATATGATAATAAAGGTAATATAGAGAAATTGTAGTGTACAAAAGAACATAGCAAAAAAAATAAAAACAAAAATTACTACGTATAGGTGTTTGATTCAAAAATCCTCTATTCTAGCATCCTCTTGGAGATCTGATGCATAGAGAATATCTATCTCTATATTGGTGACTTCTAAATCTCTTGGTATGCTAGCTTCTTCTTGATCATCATCTGTTGCTTCATCGTGTATCTTTTTTTCTTCTTCAAGGACCTCTTCATCTCGGACAATGATCTCTTCCTCCTTGACTATTGAATGAATCTTAGAGTCCACTACAGTTGGACTTTCTTTACATCTATGTTCTCACAAATTTTTCTACTATGTGGGGCGACTTGTAAAACAAATAGCCACTATGGTCTTTCAAATCTTGTATAAAAACAACTTACTCATAGTGTTCGGGAAGTATAAATGTATCTCGTTCATCCATCGATTTGAAGCAAACCACTTTTATCACATCTCACTATTGCGTTTCTTCCATAGGTGACTACTTTGAACCATTTGACATAAAAAACAAAGTAATAAAACTTCCTAAAGGATATCTTGAATCACTCCACAATAATCTAGCTAGCCTTCTTGAGCACTATCGTCTCTTGCTCTAGCTCTACTTTCTTGCAAAAATTTCACCATCACCCTATAATCAAATGTAGACCTATTTTTATCGGTTCGTGTGATCCGAAAGTGTCCTCCATGAGCCCATACTGCACCGTATTTAGAATACTCTCAATCACATCCCTTGGGGAGTTCCTCTTCTTCTTCAGGGATATCTTCACGTGCGGTCTTTGCTTATGAAACAGTTGTATCTAGCCATCTGCTAGTTGGAAAGGCTGGAAGAGGTGGAAGACTTTTTCGAAGGTGCAAAAATTTAGTGGAACCATTCTTTCAAAACTGAGCTCTTTCCTTTGCATTTTTCTCCTTGGCTAGCTCATACCTTTCTAACCACTTCTGTTTAGGCTCAGGGTTAACGATGCAAAAGTTCATTGCCTTCTCTTTGAAAGCTGCATCCATTTTTCTTTGCATCCCGTTACCTTGCAGTTCATCGCCTACGAGAAGAAAATCTTCATCATCACTCCATAAGCAAGGTATTTCTGGGTCTGACAGATGTAGAAACTCAGTTATAAATACAAGAGGCTTGTGTACGAGCCATCCCTCTGCCATGCTACCCTCTGGACGTGCTCTTTGTTGAAAAAACCCTTTTAATGTCTTCATAAAGCGCTCTAAGAAGAACATCCATCAACTATAGAGAGTTCCTCCTATTGCGATTTCATCTACCACATGAACCAGTAAATGAAGGTGAATAGTGAGAATACTTGTGGGAAAGTATTTCTCTACCATACAAAGAGCCTCGATAGCATTGACTTTCACACTCTCTATGCTATCTCTATTTATCTCTTTACAACAGATCCACCGTACCAAGGAACTAAATGGTTGTTCGCACATCCTGAGAGAGACAATCTTTCAAAGCTATAGGGATCACAAATTGTAAAGGGACAAGCATGGTAACCCGAAATCGACAAACCTAGATATTCACCATAACCAGGCCAATCATGCATCGTCCACGTAATTATGCCTTGCACTTGTAGGTCTCGTCTTCTTATAGGTTAAGACATGTCACGCAGAGTAATCCCATCCCATAAAATGCACAACTCTTCCACAAGTGGTAAAAGATATACATTCTTTTTTTTACCTTGTACTTACCTGGCACAATAAGAGGTAATAATAAATGACCTTTCTTTGTGGCCAACCATGGTGGGATGTTATAATTGATCAAATATACAGGCCATGTGCTCCATGAAGAGCTGCGTAAATCAAATGGATTTACTCCATCCATAGCTAGACCTACATGTATGTTTCGAGGATCACTAGTAAACTATGGCCACTTACGACCTATGTTTTTCTGAGCATCAGAGCTAGCAAGCACTCGCATTACACCATCTGTAGAACTTCTCTTTGCATGCCATGACATTAACACAGCTATGGATTTGCATCTAAACATGCTCTTAATTTGTGGAATGATAGGAAAGTGGGGAAGAACCTTTGCATGGATTGCTTTTCCCACAAGGTCTTCTCTAAATCTATTTGCTCCATACTTTGGGTATATGTGGAGATGCTCATAAAAATTTTGAGAGAGGATTCAATCATTCAGACAAGGATGATTCTTAGTGTAGTCCATTCCAATGGATTGTAAAAGTTTTTTTTTGCATCTCCACATGTTGGAGGCATGTCATTGCGCTATGGCAAACATTGATCTTTAAGAAGCCTGCAATAAGCAATTAGAACCATATTAGTAAAAAAAGTTATTTTGATACAGGGAAAAAAGTTTATTTCAAATCCACTTATCTGAACAATTCAGAGACACTAGTATTTGACCATCCATAAATGGATTGCAGATTGAAAATCGTGAGTGTTGCATGTAGTACATATATCTTTGCTCCATTTTGGAGTGATAAATGAGCTAGTCTTTGCATGTTTTGGTATTCTGCATCGACTTCAGATCATGGAAATTCTATTGTTTTCATGAAACTCACAACATCTTCTCCACCATCATGATCTTTGTCCATCTCATAAATGTTTCGAACATTTCGTTCATGTGTTCATTCTGTGTAATGCTATTAGTACCTTGTACTTCTAACTCCTTTTTTGTTATCTTCTGTCCACAAGAGGTTACCCGTGCAATGCCATTTGGGTGAACATGCTCACCAGGGGGACCATGCAAATGGTAACATAAGTTTTGTAGTCCACACTTATCAAAGGATCCATATTCTCTAACATCTGTAGTACAAATCCATCGTTTTTGATAAATTTGATACTTGCATTCTCTCCTCTGGATCCAAACTAGCCATCTCATACAATATGGACATTTTAAGACATTTGATTTTTCTTATTAAACCTAAAAACCATAATCTTTAAGACTTAAACCTGAAATATATATAGATTTAATCATATATTCTAGCTATTCTTTTTCTTTTTCTTATTCAAATTATATATTTAATTATATATATTTAATTGGAACACTAGCTATGTTCATATTTATTTATCTATAGTAAAATCTTATGTTTTATAGAGATTTAATTATATATTCTAATTTTTTATTTTCTTTTTCTTATATATCTTTAATTTAAAAAGATGCAAATCCCTATTTTTATATGTGTATATGCATGTGTATATGTACCTGTATGTGTACATATATTATGTGTGTATATGTGTATATCTATGTATGGATATGTAAAGAGCCTAAAAACCCTAATCCTATTTTTATATATTTAATTTGATTAAAAAACCATAAAATCGTGAGTGATGCATGTAGTACAGATATCTTTGCTCCATTTCGGAGTGATAAATGAGCTAGTCTTCGCATGTTTTGGTATTCCGCATCAGCTTCTGATCATGGAAATTCTATTGTGTTCATGAAACTCACAACATCTTCTCCACCATCATGATCTTTGTCCATCTCATAAATGTTTCGAATATTTCGTTCATGTGTTCATTCTGTGTAATGCTATTAGTACCTTGTACTTCTAACTCCTTTTTTGTTATCTTCTGTCCACAAGAGGTTACCCGTGCAATGCCATTTGGGTGAAAATGCTCACCAGGGGGACCATGCAAATGGTAACATAAGTTTTGTAGTCGACACTTATCAAAGGATCCATATTCTCTAACATCTGTAGTACAAATCCATCGTTTTTGATAAATTTGATACTTGCATTCTCTCCTCTGAATCCAAACTAGCCATCTCATACAATATGGACATTTTAAGACATTGATTTTTCTTATTAAACCTAAAAACCATAATCTTAAAGACTTAAAGCTGAAATATATATAGATTTAATTATATATTCTAGCTATTCTTTTTCTTTTTCTTATTCAAATTATATATTTAATTATATATATTTAATTGGAACACTAGCTATGTTCATATTTATTTATCTATAGTAAAATCTTATGTTTTATAGAGATTTAATTATATATTCTAATTTTTTATTTTCTTTTTCTTATATATCTTTAATTAAAAAAAATGCAAATCCCTATTTTTATATGTGTATATGCATGTGTATATGTAGCTGTATGTGTACATATATTATGTGTGTATATGTGTATATCTATGTATGGATGTGTAAAGAGCCTAAAAACCCTAATCCTATTTTTATATATTTAATTTGATTAAAAAACCATAAAATCATATATATATATATATATATATATATATATATATATATATATATATATATATATATATATATATATATATATATATATATATATATATATATATATATATATATATATATATATATATATATATATATATATATATGGACGTATTTTTTATATATTTAAATATGTATATATGTAAGTGTGTGTGTTTGTAATATGTTAAAATCCTAAAACCCTATTTCTTATATATATTAAAAATCTTAAAGGCCTATTTTCTATATATCATATAATGCCTTAAATCCCTAAAACCCTAATGATACATGCATAACATATATATATATATATATATATATATATATATATATACATATATATATATATATATATATATGTTATGCATGTACTATATATACATATATATATATATATATATATATATATATATATATATATATATATATATATATATATATATATATATATATATATATATATATATATATATATGTGTGTGTGTGTGTGTGTGTTTTATAAGTTTATATGTGTGTATGCTTGTCTAAAGAGCTTAAAAACCTTAATCCTATTTTTTATGTATATTTGATTATATATTGTATTTTTTCTTAATTTCTATAAATATATGTTTACATATGTAAATATTTATCTAATATCCTATTTTTATATAATTAATTTTATATATTTAATTTGATAAGAAACCTTAAAATCCTACTTTTATATATTTAATTATATATATTTAATTTGATAAAAAACCTTAAAATCCTATTTTTATATATTTAATTATATATATTTAATTTAATTATTTAAAACACTAGCTCTTTTCATACTTATTTATCTATACAATTATCACATTTTTTTTATATATTTATTTACATATTATAATTTTTTTTCTTAATTTTTTCTATAATTTTTCCATTTATAAATTTAATTGAATTATATGTATGTAAAAACCCTAAGACCCTAATCCTAAAGACCTAGACCTAAAATATGTATGTGTGTATGCATGTGTATATGCATGCATATATGTACATGATTATATGTGTATGCGTGTATATATGTTATGCATGTGGAAAAACGCTAAAACCCTAATCGTAAAGACCTAGACCTAAAACATGTATATGTGTGTATGCATGTGGATATATATGTGTATGTGTATATGTGTATATATATATATATATATATATATATATATATATATATATATATATATATATATATATATATATATATATATATATATATATATATATATATGTATGTGTATATGTGTATGCATGTGTAAATAGCCAAAAAACCCTAATCCTATTTTTATATATTTGATGTGAAAAAAACCTTAAAATCCTAATTTTATATACTTAATTATATAATTTTAATTAAAACACTAGCTATTTTCATATTTATCTATGAAAAAGTGATACATGTTATCCTAGATCATCACATGTTGAACTTGATATCTCAACATGTGTGTGCGTGTGTGTAGAGAGAGAGAGAGAGAGAGAGAGAGAGAGAGAGAGAGAGATTTGTGTGTGTGTGTGTGCACAAGACAATGCAAGTCACAGTTTGGTTTGCACGTGCAAGTTCGACATAAGAAAGTAGTTTTCAGTGTAAAAGATGTGGAAAATGTTGATTTTTGCTCTCGCGTCCCAGTATGTTTAAAACACAGCCTCAGTATAGGCGTCGGTATAAGCACTGGTAATTGAGTGGAAATTACCGATGCTTATACTGACGCGCATACCAATGCCTATATCGAGGCTTATACTGACGTGCATCTTGACGATCTGTTTTAAACGGTCATATCCATGGTCAAGTGACCATCGGTATGCCTAAATTACATTTTTCCAACATTCATACCAACGCCGGCCATGAGTGTTGGTATAGGCAGTGTTGGTATGCCCCTCATATGTTGTAGTGATGTTCGTGCACTCATCTAAGAATTAAAAGAAAAAATCAAGAATATTCAAGAAAATAAGAAAAACCTATTCAACTATATCAATGCTCTACTTCATCATTCACAAAGGAACCCAAGATTTGCATGCCACAAAAGTTTGATGGAGATTTCATGAAGTTCTATCGATTCTTGAAACATTTTAAGTTATACATCCATATGCAACATGATAGATACCCTAATGAGGCATACAAGGTTGGTTTTATTGGAATTTGATAGTCAAGTATTATCGTGTTTGCACCTATCTTTGAGATGAATAATGCATGTGATTCAAATAGAATGACCAATCATGCAAAATGGTTAAGTAGTTTGCAAAAATTACCTATTCCTAGATATGTTGAAACAAGTTATGACACATCACATCCTACGGATCATATAGGAAATATAGCACTATCTATGAAGATAGGAATATAAAGATCTTGCTAATGTGTTGCATGTTCCAAATATAACAAATAATGTGGTTTCTATTGGAAAAATGGTTGACCAAGGATTACAAGTTAAGTTCAGTGCTCATGCTTTATCTATAGAAGAGTACAAACATAATGAAAGGTTCGTCACCAATAAGAACAAAGTTGGTAGGAGGTTCACCTTGAATGTGAAAAATTGTGAAATGAATTCAGCAATGTTTGCAAAAGGTGCAAGTTTCATTCCTAATATAGAGATTTGGCACAAGCAAATTGGACATGCGAATTTGGAGAGGCTTAAATTAATGCAGTCAAAGAAGCTTGTCAATGGACTACTGAATTTCAAGGTTTTAGGGATGCAAAAGGTATGTGCAGCATGTCCATTTGGTAAACAATCAAGGGCATCATTTCTCCATGACAAGCATGTTAGTGAGAATGTGCTAGAAATAGTACAAACAAATGTGTGGGGTCTTGCAAAGAGCACATCTATGGGAGTGTGCAGGTTTTATGTCACTTTCATTGATGATCGTGCATGGAAAATATGGGTATATTTCATGAAAGAGAAGAGTGAGGTGTTTAGTGAAATATAGAATTTAAAGGCTATGGTGGGAAAAAAAATAGAGATATATATTTGGGCATTCAGATCTTATAGAGGAGGTGAGTACATGTCAAATAATTTCAATAGCTCTCTAAAAAGTCATGCAGTTCGATGGAAATTTTCATGCAGGTACACACTACAATAAAATGGCATTTCTATAGAGATATTATAGAAATAGAAAGATCCTTGATGGGTGAGAAGAATATGCCTTATTTTTATTGGGGAGAAGTTGTGCACAATGATGTATACATCATGAACAAAACTCTAACTACTACTATACATCAAGTTACACCTGAAGAGGAGTTTACAGGTAAAAGGCCAAACTTGTCACATATGAAAGTATTTGTTTGTATTGCATATGTAAATGTTCCAAATGAGTTGAGGATTAAGCTTAATCCAAAAGTAGGAAAATGTATCCTCGTTGGGTAGTCCCATGAGAAAAAGGAATATAAATATTGTAACCCACTCCTATGACAAAGCAGAGATGTGGTGTTTCATGAGATGTCAAGATCCTATGTAGATGCGAAAGAAGGACTTAATCTTGACTCAAATTATAAGGAAATTCTAAACAATAAAGTTAAGAATCTCAAGTTTTGAGTGGATGGGATGTGTCACCATGCAATAGTTCCAACTTGGCAGATTGCGTGGAAATTTCAATCCAACAAATCCATCCACTAGATTCAAAAAAGATAAAGAAAATCTTTCTGATGGTATTAAACATCTATAGGTTTCAAAGACATTGATGGAGTTTCAAGTGGTTTAAAAAAGAGTCTTGATGAGGAGCTTGGATTGCCCTCTATGAAGAATCTAGGATTAAGAAAGGCACATTCAAATGATACAAGGAGAAATTACCTAGGACCAAGAAAATGTGGGAGCATGCAAAATTTAGTGGAATGATTGATGTATGATAGCGACATGTCTCATCATTGAGCCTACATGACCAAGGTAATGCAAGATGCTGAAACTTCTTGTTTTAAAGATGCAATTGGCAATGTATATTGGGAGGAAGCTATGGATAAGGAGGTGGTTGGACTTTATGGAAATGAAACATGGAAGCTAGTTCCATTTTCTACAAGGAAAGAAACCTATAGGTTGCAAGTGTGTTTAGAAGATGAAGCATAATGCTGATGTTAGCATAAGCAACAATAAAGCACAATTGGGAGCAAAAGGATATGCACAAACATATGTCATTGATTATGAGGAAACGTTCAATGATGTAGCTAAAATGTCTACTAGTACAAGAATTATTGCATTAGGTGAAACAAAAAGATGGACTTTGCATCAGATGGATGTGAAGAATGCTTTCTTACATGGTGAGTGGAGGAAGTATAGGTGGACTCGTCATAAGGATATGAGGATTCAAAGCACCCACAATATGTTTGCACACACTCTACAATATGTGAGTGCTACTTTGGATTCTACATTGTTTTATGAAGTTGGTGGAGAGTTGCAGGTTCATGGACACACCGATGGAGATTGGGTTGGTAGTAATCTACTAATGATTTTCTATTCTCACTTGAAAGTGCACCTATTACATGGAGCATTAAGAAGCAAACCATTGTTGTCTTGTCAAGTATGGAAGCTGAGTATAGAGGTGCTATGATGGGAGCACGTGAAGCATCATGGCTAGAGATGCTACTTGTCAATTTAGGCATGGAAGTGCAAATCCTGTCATCATCTATTGTGATAATTTTAGCTACATACAATTAGCATGTAATCCTGCTTTCTATGATAGAAGAAAGAATATCGAGGTACAATATCATTTCATCATGAAAAAGGTATTCAAAGGTGATATTGATCTTATTTATGTGAGGGCAGATGAGTACGTTGCTCATATTTTTATGAAAGCACTTGGAGAAGCGAAGGTGAAGAAGTTTTGAGTGTTTGGATTATAGTACAAGACAATGAGCTTGAGGTGGAGTGTTCAGATATCAAGCACAACATGTGATGATCAAGAATGACATGTTTAAGTTTTTCATTTCTCTCACATGTATAGTGGTCACGTTGATATATGTGAATGATACTCTAGTGAGCTTCAATAGATTTATCTATCAAGAGTGATGGCACAATTTTTTCTTGCTAGCTCACTCATTCCTAGGCATAAGGATTTTCCTTATGTACTATTCTTCATATATTGCACTAGTATTGTTGTTTTAGGTCATTCATGTAAGTTACTTTTATGTAATAGAAGAAGAAGGGAAGAAGATCATTCTTTCTTGCCTCCATGTGTGTGTGTGTCCTCCTATTTTAGTGTAAGAATGTGCCAACTCAAGAGTCCAAGAAATATGATTCATGTTGAGATATCAAGCTCAGCATGTGATGATCGAGGATGACACATATGACATGTATAGTGGTCATGTTGGTATATGTCAAGGAATCTTCATTGATCTTTACTGGATCTACCTGCAGAGAGTGATAGCACATTTGTTGCTTGCCATCTTACTCATTTGGGAACATTAGGATTTTACTTATGTTATATTTTTTATATATTGCACTAATTGTATTGTTGTATTAGGTACCTCTTGTATATTCATTTTACGTAATAGAAGAAGAAGAAGAAGAAGAAGAAGATCACTCTTGCTTGCATCAATCTATGTGTGTGCTCCTCTTTGAGTGTGAGAGTGTGTGACTGAGCTCTCTTCCTTAACTCCTTCCTCATGATATGGTATCAAAGCTAGTGTCGCTTTAGAGAACTCATGGAGAATGCTAATAGTGATTTTTGTTTCACAGTCCTCTCGACCTCCATTTCGAGCCCGCAACATGGGGCTCATAGAAAAATTAGGTGAGTTTGCAAAATTGTAATTTTCATTCAATTTGGCAACTCAAATATTTTAGACCTAGAATTTCAATCGATTTTCTGTATTATTAATACACGAAAAGTGTGTTTTTTTATATTGAATTGTCATGTCATAGTGTGACAATATTCAAGTAGAGGTATTGCTTCTACTGTTTTTGCGTTGTTGAAAATTGCTATAGAAAGGGCAAGTGCAGATGGAATGAGTCAGCTTATGATTGATAAGATGGACAAGAACATCTTCCCTCCTTGGAGATTCAGAATGATGAATTTCCTTATGAGAAAAGGCTATTAGAAGTACACCAAAGGAGAGACTAAAACTAATTTACAGTTACCAGAAAGGAAATGGACTAAGAACCAATTAAGAGCATATGAAGAATGGAGTCAAGAAGCATGAAATGTAATGTATTTGCTATCTCTTAGCAAAGAGGGTTGCACAATTGGGAACATATATGATTCCAAGAATCTAGAAGAGGCTTGGAATAGTTTGGTTGCATTGTATGAGACCAATACAAAGGCACAAAAATTGCAACTCAAGAACGAGCTACATACGTTGGAGAAACAGGGCATATCGATAAGTGATTACACCCTAAAAATCAAAAGCATATGTGAGCCGCTTGCATCTATTGGGGTGAATATAGATGATGATGATGATGATAAGGTTGAAGTGTGCCTTCCTAGTTTAGGAGTTGCATATAAGCACTTCAAAACTTCTTTTGAGAGTAGGGAAAATATTTTGAATTTTGTTGATCTAGTGTCGGTGCTAATTATTGAAGAAAAGAATCTTGGTGAGGAATCAAACTCCCAAGGAAAACCTAGTTCTGAGCAGATATTCTACTCTTGAAGAGGAAGAGGTAGAGGTAGATGTTTTATATGTGGAAGAGGAAACAATAACCAAGACCAAGGTCAACATCAGACCAAGATGATGATGATGATGATGATAAGGTTGAAGTGTGTTTTCCTAGTTTAGGAGTTGCATATAAGCAGTTCAAAACTTCTTTTGAGAGTAGGGAAAATGTTTTGAATTTTGCTGATCTAGTGTCTATGCTAATTATTGAAGAAAAGAATCTTGGTGAGGAATCAAACTCCCAAGGAAAACCTAGTTCTGAGCAGATATTCTAATCTTGAAGAGGAAGAGGTAGAGGTAGAGGTTTTATATGTGGAAGAGGAAACAATAACCAAGACCAACATCAACATCCGAATCATGCAAGAGGTAGACGACAAGTTTTGAGGCAGGGGGAGTCCAAGAGGTTGCATAAATGTCCAAAGAAATTATTCATGTAATGAATATAAAGGATGCTAGAATTATGATAAATCTAAACACTTTGAACATGATTGCAGCTTGAAGAATAAAAATAACAAAAGGCAGCAAAACAAGTATGCTTCCACAAGTGCATATTATTCTAAGAAGTTGTTCATGGTCCAACATCACGTGATAAATAAGATGTCTACTAACGTTTCAAAATCAAATGGTAATGTCTAGTGTATTGATTCAGGTGCTTCAAATCACATGAGCAATCATGTGGAATGGTTTAGTAGTTTGCAAAAATTTCCAGTTCCTGGATATGTTGAAAGAAGTGATGACACATTAGATCCTATCAAGCATTCAAGAAGAATAGCATTGTCTGTGGTGAACATGAGGTAAAAAATCTTGCTAATGTGCTCCATGATCCAAATATAACAAAGAATTTGGTTTTTGTTGGAGAAATGGTTGATAAAGGATTACAAGTCAGGTTCAATGTTGATGGATTATATGTAGAAGAGTACAAATAGGATGGAAGATTGATTACCAAAAGAAAAAAAGTGGGTAGGATGTTCTCCTTAAACATGAAAATTCTTGAAATGAATACAACCACATTTGCAAAAGGTGCAATAATTATTGTTGATATAGAGATCTAGCACAAACAAATTGGACATGCAAATTTATAAGGGGTGAAATTGATGGTGTCAAAGGAGATTGTCAATGGAGTACCCGATTTCAAGGTTACATAGATGCAAAAGGTAAGTGCATCAAGTCAATTTGGTAAACAATCAAGATCATCATTTCTACATATCAAGCATTTTAGTGAGAATGTGCTAGAAGTAGTACATAAAGATTTTTGGGGTCTTGCAAAGACCACATCTATGGGCGGTTGTAGGTTTTATGTTAGTTTCATTGATGAGCATACATGGAAATTATGGGTATATTTCATGAAAGAGAAGAGTGCTGTGTTCACTCATTTCCAAAATTTTAAGGTTGTGGTAGAAAATGAGATAAGCAAGTATACTCAGATATTAAGATATGATGGAGGAGTTGAATACATGTGAAATGAGTTCAATAGCTTTCTAAAAAATCATGGAATTTGAGGATAGTCTTCATGTCGCTACACACCAAAATAGAATCGTGTTGTAGAATGCAAAAAATAAACATATTACAGAAATAGCAAGAGCCTTGATGATTGAGAAGAATATGGCCCATTGTTATTGGACAAAAGCTATGAATATTGTTGTATACATCATGAACATAGCTTCGACCGCTACTGTACAACAAGTTACACCTGAATAGAAGTTTACAAGTAGAAAGTCAAACTTATCACATATGAAAGTATTTGGCTATATTGCATATGTATGTGTTGTAAATTAGTTGAGGATGAAGCTTGATCCAAAAGTAGAAAAATGGATCTTTATTATTTAGTCCCTTGAGAAAAAGGGATATAAATTTTATAATCCACTCACACAACATGTGAAGGTAAGCAAAGTTGTGGTGTTTGATGAAACGTCAAGCTTGTATGCATATGCCAAAGAAGGACTTTATCTTGAATTAAGTGACCAATAAAATTATGAAAAATCAAGTGCAGAATCTCAATTTTTGTGTCCAAAAGTTTGACCCCAATCCATGGAGTGGAAGATCACCTAGAAATTTCAATCTAGCAAATTCATCAACTACATCCAAGGAAGTTAATGAAAATCTTTCTGTTAGTAGTAAAACATCTGCAAGGTTCCAAGACATTGACGGGGATTCAAGCAGTTCAGAAAAGAGCTTTGATGAGGAACTTGATTTCCCTCTTTGAAGACTCCAGGAGTAAGGAAGGCACATGGAGATGATACAAGGAGACGTGACCTAGGACCGAAAAGAGCTGGGAGGATGCAAAATTTAATGCAACAACTAACGTATGATAGTTACATGGCTCGTCATTGTGCCTACATGACCAAGGTAATATAGGATGCTCAACCTTCTTATTTTCAGGATGCAATTGGAAATGTAGATTGGAAGAAAGCTATGGCTGAGGATATAGCTGCAGTTTATGGAAATGAAACATGGAAGCTAGTTCCTTTGCTGCAATGAAAGAGATCCATATGTTGCAAGTCGGTTTACAAGGTAAAACACATTGTTGATGGTAGAATAAGGAGATATAAAGCATGATTGGTAGCAAACTGATATGCACTGATATATGGAATTCATTACGAGGAAACATTGAGCCCTCTAGCTAAAATTTCTATAACTTGTGAGAGCACTTGTTGCATTAGCTATACCAAAAGAATGGACTTTGGCATTAGATGGATGTGCAAAATTCTTTCTTACATGGTGACTTACAAGAAGAATTATACATGGACTAGCCACAACAATATGAAGATTCAAATCACCCAAAATGTGTTTGCAGGTTGCAAAAGTCTTTGCATCGGCTTAAATAAGACCCTCGTACTTGGCATGGAAGGATTGCTGATTACCTAACCACCATTGGATTTTCTATGTGTGATGCAGGTAATTCATTATAGGCAAGGAAGAGTGATGATGGCATCATGATTATGGCTATTTATGTTGATGACTTGATTCTAGAAGGTGATAATAAAGAAAGCACTAAAGAGATAAACAAACTCCATATGTAGGAATTTGACATGAAAATATTGGTGTGTTGCGATAGTTTTTGGGAATTGAGTGTATACATATAGAAATAGGTATATGGATGTGGCAAAGGCAACACGACTTGAGTGTGCAAAAAGTATCATATGGCTAATTGAAAGCCAATCTCTATGCCATAGATCGAGATTTGAAGTTGGATACTAGATTAGGTGAAGCATTGGAAAATGCTACTATGTATAGGAAAATTGTGGGAAACTTGAAAGTCAATTTACATGAATTCCTAGAAAATCGCATTTAAATGATGTGAGGTGCACTCTACATTATGTCGGCGTTACTTTGGATTATGCATTGTTTTATGAAGCTGGTGTAGATTTGTCAGTTCATGGATACACTGATACGAATTGGGCTTGTAGTATTCTTGATAGAAGGTATACTAGTGTCTTTCATTTCTCATGTGCAAGTGCAGTTATTAAATGGACTAGCAAGAACCAACCCACTATTTTGCTTTTTCAAGAAAAGAGGATAAGTATAGAGGTGTTGCAATGGGAGCATGTGAAGCATCATGGTAAGAGATGCTACATGCAGGTGTAGGTGTGGAAGTGCAAAAGCCAGTCATCATCTATTGTGATAATCTTAGCAGCATTTAGTTAGCACAAAATCCTATTTTTCATGCTAGAACAAAGCACATCAAGGCACATTATCACTTCATTAGAGAGAAGGTATTAGCAGGTGATATTGATCTTTTTTATGTGAGAAGAGATGAGCAGTTTTTTGATAGTTTTACTAAAGCACTTGGAATAGAGAAGCTAAAGAACTTTCAAAAGATGATTGGATTATAGGACATGGCTTTGAGCTTGAGGCGAAGTCTTGAGATATCAAGCTCAACATATGATGATCAAGGATGGGTGGATGTCATAATGATTCCACTTCATAAGTTTTTTATTGCCTTGGAGAAATTCCTAGTGTATTCAGTTGGACATCATACGAAAGCTGATGTATGAAGCCGGCAGCCTTTTTATGAGCACTCTCATTTGAGAAGGCAATGCCGGATGAATGGATGTAGCACATAGAAAATGTTTAGTACATTGGGGGAAGGTTCAAGATTGGGCCTAACTTATCCTACAATTTGCACTATAATTTTTTTAATGAATAAAGCAAGAATAGAAGATCCATTTGCAATATGTGGAGGATAAATTCTAATTCATTGGGCTTGCGAAAAGAGGAATGGAAGATGCATGGCACCAAAAGGGGATGACACACATTCGAGAAAAGAAAAGGAGGGATCTGGAGGCAAGGGGGATCTTCATCTACGGAAGGGGGAGTCAGTGACATGAAGAGCAGGGAGGGAGAGAGCTAGTGCTATGCATTACATGAGTTTTGATCAGATGGTGATATAGTGGATATAGTTTCTGAAGTAATAAAGGAGAGATGGACAATGCTATTTTGGGGAACCAAGAACCAAGGAGAAGCATTGTGAAGTAGAATCAGAAGGCGGAGCTGCTAGAGGATACCATTAGGAGCATAATGGCCATGATGATACTTGTCCCAAACGGAAGTTTTATGGATCTCCATATTCGACTCTAACAAGATCATGGTTGTGAATGCATAGCTATTAGTATATGTTTAATGAAGAACTATAGAGCGAAAGACAGGCATCAATTAGTCTGTTCATGTGTTGAAGATAGCAAAGAATTGAAGTTTGCTGATTTAAGTTCATGACATGTTTGGCACATCTGTTTTGCTGAGTCTAACGACTACTGTTTTGAAGTTTTTGGCTGCTACACTATTATTGGAGGAGGGACACTGCACCTTGACCTACTGCGATAATGGCGGAAGCTTAGTCGACTTTGAGATTCACATTGATTGTAATGTAAAAAAGATAGTGTGAAAGATGGCTATGGATCTGAGAGTCAATTGAGGAGAAACAGGCTTGGTCATGGAGGAGGAGCATTGGTGGTAGTCATCCCTCTCATTTTTGTTACTAGACAGGTATCGTGATAAGTGTGCACGCCAGACTTCTGGCAGAGATCTTATTTGATGAAATTAAACCACCTCCTGTCTGAGCACAAACAAAGAGATCAAACAAAGAGATCTTATTTGATAATGGCGGAAGCTTAGTCAACTTTGAGATTCACATTGATTGTAATGTAAAAAAGATAGTGTGGAAGATGGCTGTGGATCTGAGAGTCAATTGAGGAGAAAGAGGCTTGGTCATGGAGGAGGAGCGTTGGTGGTAGTCATCCCTCTCATTTTTGTTACTAGACAGGTATCGTGATAAGTGTGCACGTCAGACTTCTGGCAGAGATCTTATTTGATGAAATTTAAACCACCTCCTGTCTGAGCACAAACAAAGAGATCAAACAACTTGACTAAAAAGGACTTTCTCCCAATTATCAGCTTTGCCTAAATTTTTGTGCGTTAATTCCTCTATCGATTTTCTTGATGTTTTTAATTTCAACTCTTAACGCCTTCACATCTCTTTGTGATTTTATGTTACGTGCTAGTTTTTTCTCTAAATGAAAATAAGGATTTGGGTTAGGAGAGGATGTTAGCAGATGACAGAAGCGAATTGGTAGGTTTCTCGATAGATTTTAATGAACATTTTGGAGGTTCACTGTTGTTATATGCAATAGAGAGGGTGTGTTGTAAAGCAAACGCAGATAGAAATAATAATTTGAATGGTGCTGTTAATAAGTTGAAAGATGATGTGCACAACACTTCCAAAGAAAAGGGTTTGGAATAATAGATAATCTGGTTTCAAGGAGTGCTAAGACGAAAACCTTGTCCAACTTCAGGAAACGCTTAGTTTGTACTTCGCACACATAGAATAATGCACACACTTTTTAGAGAATAATATATGTGATTATGGGTCAACTTTCAGTATATAAAAACAACGAGTAATGTTCAATGTTATGCGTTGATCATGAGTTTTTATAACATAGTGATTGAATAGTTTCATCCCAAGATCGTTATTCTTTTTTGCTCGTTTGCATGTCTGAAAATAAACGAATGCATAGTGATTGAATACTTTCATCCCAAGATCGTTATTCTTTAACGAATGCATTGTATGCTTAAATTTGCAAGCAATAAATTTAACGTGAATCCTTTAAGTTGTAGCATTGCCGTGAATTTTTTTTATGATCTATGCTGGGGCACTATAATATATAGCATCAACATATATGACTTTTGCGAAGACCTCGTTTCAGTGAAGTTTGAAAGAAAAATGCTATTTGTGTTTGGGACATAATGAACAATGTTTGAAACTCGAAATGGAACTTGGATCCATATGACAAATTGCTTGAAGTGTTTGCTATGGTTTTGTTAGTGATCTCAACCCTATTCTTGGAATTTCTGATCTTTGCTCTTGAGTGTATCTATCCCTTGAAGATATTATTCATCATTTTAGTTGGTCTAAAAGCACCCCTTGGCGTGAAACAAAGTGATATTAACATCCTCCAAGGGTAAGAGAGAGAAGTAAAGAGAGAGAGAAGAAAGAAAGAGGGAGAGTCACTACCCTATTTATCTAAGCATTCGAAAATTTTGGATGCCATAGAATTAGAAGTGCACATATGGTAATAGTGTGGTCTTTCATAGGATTTCTTTTTTTTTTTAATGCTCACCAAGGAAAGATGCACATGTATTTAGGAATCTATTGAGAATCTATGTGGGATATTAGTGCTTGTGTTGAGGCATTGAATTTCCAAATCAACATCACATTTTCTTGGCACCCTGAGTGTACCTCTAAGCGCGCATGATCCTGCCGACATTCGTGAACCCGGCATGAAACGCATAGGGGGATGGATCTGTTTTTTGAGCTGACTTTGAAGTTGACCTTGAGATGACCTTTAGTTGACCGTTAGAGAGAGAGACTTGAGGTTGAGAGTTTGAGTATTGACTTTGATTGAGACTTTGACCTTTTGACCGAGATTTGACCATGATGGAGGCCTTAGGTTTAGATCCAAGAACCTTGAGCACCTTACTTCAAGTGTTGGCTGGTTCTCAAAGGATTGTCACAAGTAGTGATGGAATGATGAGATCCCTAGAGGCAATCTCAAAAGAGTGTGGATTATTTAATGGTTGAGATGTAACTAAATTCTTGCAAGTTTATGAAACTAAAATGGACCTCTATGGTGTGAGTGCTTGTATGAAACTTAGTGAATTTGCAAGGATTGTAATGCCCGGTGTCAAACCTAGCATTTATGCTCTTCAAAAGCGATCCCATACATGGAGTGAATTTAAGAATTTGCTTAGAGAAGAGTATTACTTAGAGGACTTAGTCATGCCCACACGACATGAATTGAGAGAGTTGGTGGCTACTCCAAATAAAGGCCTTGAGGTGACCAAGGTACTTCAAGAATTTGAAGAGCGATTTGAGCAATTGAGGCATAATGATCAAGATGCTTTGGAATATGAGAAAGTAGAGCTCTTCATTAAGAGTGTAGACCCTTATTTGGTCTTAGAGCTAGGTGACATGTTGGAAGACTTGACCGAGCCATTGAGATTGACTAGAGGATGCAGAAGAGTGCAAAAGGCCTTATCCATGCTCTTGAGATGCAAGAGATGGACATCATATTTAGTGCAAGATAGAGTTGAGGATACTCATAATTTCCCAATGCCTACTCCAAGACCTTTAGTTTGTATGGGTGAGATTGTGAAGGAGAAAAATGACCATGCAGGAGACAATCCTATGTCCCTCAATCAAACAAATGAATCTAGAGAGGATCCGGAATATATAAGAGTTGAGAAGGCAAGAGAGGAGTTGAGTGAGAAGCTATGTAAAGAAACCATTTCCATTTCTAGAGACGAAGAGATATAGGTGAGGGGGAGACTAATGAAGATGATGAGAAATTAGAAATTGAGTTTGATGATGTGGTTTTGGTGTGCATGCATCAAATTGATAGAATGATGAAAAAGTGCAAGATGCTGAGTTGATTTAAGAGCAAGAGGATGTTTGGGTAGAAGATTTGAGTGAGTCGTATGATGATTCAATCATAAGTGATGTTAAACACTTGAGTGACTTGAGTTTGAAGTAGTTAGTGAAGTAGGTGTCAAGGCTTCCCGCAATGAGGAAGATGGGGCATTGGTCACTAACTCTTCATGAGTTGAGAAAATTCTTGCTAGTACTCCTCAGGAAGTAGGAAGGGGTGAGAGAGATGAGATTTATTTAGAGGAGAATGAAAAGCATGATGAATTTTCTTCCGAGCATAATCTTTTGCATGAGAAAGAGTTAGTGTTTAATGATGATGACTATGATGAATGTTTGAGTTTGATTGATTGTGGAGAGTTGTTTTCAATGGGAATGCATGAAAATCTTATAGGTCAAGATGATTTTGTTGATTTGATGTATGCCAATTTGGATCTGCATGATTTTGAGTGTGAATAATTAGATGAATTGAGTGAACCATCTTCACAAAGTCAGTGCATATTGAATGAAAATTTTTAATAAAATTCAATAAACGAATGAAATTTTTTCAGATAAATTTATTGAATATGATGTTTTTGATATCTTGTATGAGTTTATGAGTACAAGTGCTGATTTAGAGCCGCTTGAAGATTTTGACTTTGAGTGGATCATACAAAAGGCAACCACTTTTGAGTTGCTAATTAATGTTTTATTGCAGATAGATTTTCGAGAACTTCTTTCATGGATTGCATGTGTGTATTTGGTTATTTTTATTTAATGCTTTTCATCTTTTGTTTAGTTTTGTGAGTACAGGAAATGAATAAGTGAAGATAATGCTGCTGACAAAGAAGGAAAAAAGTTGTAAAAATTGTTTTCATTAGCTATCTTGTTTTAACCGTGATCTTTCTTTTGCACCATCTTTGAGCTACATTGCATATAAGTATGCATATTTTGAGTTGAGAAGAGCACATGTTTTAATTCCCACAGGTGCACGTTTATTT
>MU260404.1:175000-177500 GCA_020310875.1 Ceratopteris richardii
TTGGATCTTCTGTCTTCACAATATAAGCATAATTTTTTGTTGTTAAGAAAGATGTATCATAGCTATACCTCATAGGTTGTTTTCTTTCTCTCACAGATATTCTAGCCTCTCCACTTCTTGAAGTCTCAGCCACATTTGACTCTGGATCAAATCTTGGCCTATCTTCATCATTATCCTGCAATTTACTTTTACAATCAACATCGTCAATATCTTCTTCATACACCTTTACTTTGGTCTTCCCTTTCCTTTGTATTTCTTCTACATCTGCATAATCATTTGTTGACCCTGTATAACATGTGCTTTGCTCATCAAATGTAACATCTTTTGTAATAAGAAATTGCTTTGTAGATGGAATCCACAATCTGTAACCAATTTGTCTATCATCATACCCAATAAACACATACTTCTCTGCTTTCGGTTCTAGCTTATGTCTTAATTGTGAAGGAACATAAGCATATACTAAACATCCAAATACCTTACAATGATCAAGAGTAGGTTTCTTACCCCACCATGCTTCATAAGCTATTCTACCATCCAAAGCTTTACATGGTAACCTATTCACAAGGTATGTTGCAGTGTTGATAGCTTCTGCCCATAAGTAGTTTGGAAAATTCTTCTCTTTCATCATTGATCTTGCAAACTCTAGAAGAGTTCTATTTCTCCTTTCTGCAACTCCATTTTCTTGAGGGGAGTACCTGCAAGTTACTTCTCTTTTTATACCTGCATTTCAAAAATAATCATCAAACTCTTTAGAAAAATGCTCTCCCCCTCCATCTGATCTCAACCTCTTGAGCTTTTGTCCTGTAGTCCTTTCTGCATAAGCATGATAGTGCTTGAATGTCTTGAACACTTCTAATTTGTCCTTGATTACATATAGAGTAATCCATCTGGTTGCATCATCAACAAATAACACATAATATTTGGATCCATTTATGCTATAGTCCCTTGAAGGACACCACACATCTATATGAACCAACTCAAGCATGTTTGAGTACTTGTATCCTGATTTATTGTATGAACTTTTGCGTGATTTATCTAATTGACAAGCTTCACACTTGTACACCATGTGTTGACCTTCAACATTTGGCAATCCAAGTACTACATCATTCTTTGTCATTTCCTTTATGGCTCTCTCATTGAAATGACGTAACCTTTTATGCCATAGGTCTAACTCAAACATCTTTTGACTTCCATAAGTAAACAATGCATGTCCCACATTACCTTCGACCTAGAGAGTAAAAAGTCTTCCTTCCTTTTTACCTGTAATGATGCTTCTATATCCTTGATTTGGATCTTGTACATAAACACTATCATTTGTGAATCTGACTTCATATCCCTTCTCCACAATTTGTCCTACACTTATCAGGTTTTTAGGAATAGTAGGAACATAAAGTACCTTGCTTAAGAGTGTGCTTCCACTCTTTGTCTTCCTTGATCCAATGCTTTCCACTTTATGCTTGGTGTTATCTCCTGTATGAACTCTATGTCCATTCACCTTTGCTTCCATGTCAGTCATCAATGATATATTTCCACTCAGATGATTGCTACATCCTGAGTCAATATAGAATACCCTTTGATCTTCTCCTTCTACTTCATGTGTTGCATTCAAGATGAGAGTCATGTCATCCTTTTCATTTGATGCATAATTATAATAGTTGTTGTTGTATGACTCAGATTGAAAACTTCTTCCACCTCCTCTAGCATATGAGGTCCTACCACCTCTTCCTCTGAAGATACCTCTTTGATTTCTGCCTCCTCTACCTCTTTGATTGAAACTCTGATTATGCATTCCACCATTTTGATTGTTATACCAACAATCATTTGCCAAATGATTGGTTCTGCCACAAATCCAACAAGCTTTAGTATTATCTTTGTTCTTACCTCCTCTTCCTTTACCTTTGAAATTCATCTTTCCTCTTGTAAAATTGGCTTGACTTGAAGATCCTTAATCATCAGTTGACTGCTTCCCTTTGCCATTCCTTTTGTTGTCCTTGGAGCACATAGTTTGACTTGCACTCCTATCATTATCTCCCTTAATGTCTTGCTCAAAACGTAGCATGTGTGCTAGCAATTGATTAAGATCAGGAGTAAAATGATCTAATGATAATTCTATGGACAATATGAAAAGCCTCCATTTCTCATCTCCTCTTAGACATGTAAGTATTTGTATTACCAACTTATCCTCTTCAATATCTTCATCTACTGCTCCCAAGCTATCTGCAATATCCTTCATTCTTGCCACATAATCAGAAATTGATTGTGAGCTCTTTTTCTTGAAGGTTGTGAACTCAGCCCATAATGAGGACTTCCTTGACTTGGTTGTATTTTGGAAATGCTCTTCAAAATCATTCCACACTTTTGTTGCACTTTCTAATCCTCTAATATGAGCTAGAAGATAATCATTTACAACCATGTAAATAATGCTCCTAGCTTGAGCATCGTTCCTCATCCAGTTCTTCAATTCTGCAAGCTCTTCCCTAGTTGGAACACTAGGATCTTC
>MU260404.1:200000-210000 GCA_020310875.1 Ceratopteris richardii
CATGACGAATTTTCTTGGTAACGGTTGGGAACATGAGCACACTTGAGATCCCATTCTCATTGCAATGCTCCCTGACTCTCCTTTTTCTTACTTCATCATAATAGCCAATTGTAATGCATTCAGTGGCACTCACAAACCTATGCAAAGGAGTATGATTCACATTTGTCTTCACCCTGCAAACAAGAACTATGAGTCACAGAGAGCATCATTAAAGCCACGGAGATAGAAAGAGCATTACTTACCATGTGAGGCACTCCACGGCATGACATCTTGCCTTCAGAGCAGTTGAAACAGAGAAGGACTGGTCTCTGCTATGGAAAATTACTATCCTCCAAAGAGGAGACATAGTCAACTCTGCAAAATCAGTGACCATCTTCCGAATCTGAGGGTGTTTGAAGGGTTCATCATCATTAACTGATCCCAACATCCTAAATCCATAGGGTATGTCTGCTATGAGAAGGGAGAAATGTTTCCTAGGCACAACAGAACAAATATTATTTACATCACTACAGTATACATTGTAATATACTGGCCTAAGGGGGTCTAGGGGATTGGAGAAGCATTTAAGATCAGGTTCATCATCAAAATCCATCTCCTTGGCTTTTAGGCTAGATTTCTCATGCCTTGCTCTTTGAATGTGAGCCAGGAATGCAGGGGGGCAATCATCTAGTAGCTCCGCAGACTTACTTTTCTTTGGTTTCTGCAGAAAAAAGTGGAAAGACAACTAAATGAGCTCTTCAATACAGCAAGCAGAACATAAGGAAGCGATGAATGGCATCGATTTCATGTGGGGGTAGATGCCAGGCATCGACTTTCTACTGAAAGTCGATGCCTGGCATCGACTTTAGGACATTAGTCGATGCCTGGCATCGACATATGCCACGAGGTCGATGCCAGGCATCGACTTATGCCGCAGGTCGATGCCGGGCATCGAGTTATGCCCCCAAGTCGATGCCAAGCATCGACTTTTGGCTGCAGGTCGATGCCAGGCATCGACTTTTGGCTGCAGGTCGATGCCAGGCATTGACTTTAGCCGTAAGTCGATGCCAGGCATCGAGTTCGTACTAAAAGCCTGGCATTAAATTTGTTTGGTGAATCAAGGCAGCTAACCTAATGGCAAACCAGGCACAACCTTAGAAAGAGAACCTACCCAATCACGGAAAAGGATGAAATATTCTGATAAAGCTTTGTAGGATGATGTGGTTGGATAGTCTCTTTGGACCTCTGTCCAAGAAAAGCAACCCAGCCTCTTCATCATGACCTCCTGAATCTTCATGTAAACTTTATGACTACAGTCACAGAAATTAAAAAGAGACTAGGTGAGAACAGAAACATGGGAGGAGGGAAAAAGGATCTGAGAATAACATACATACTTATTGAGCTCAGTCACCATCTCCTCCAGGCTTAAGTCCTTGGAGATTACCCTCGACAAAGTTGATATGATCAATGTATCATCCTTGATTCCTTGAAGGGCCCTCCATGGTGTGAGCTTCATGTCCTCGGGAGCCTCTTCAATTGAGAGGTCAGCTTTCTTTCCCTTTCCCTTCAGATCAACCTGTGGGTCTGGCCTCGACTTTCGTTGCTTCTGGCCCTTGACTTCCCTGTTCTCCCACATTGTGAAAATTCTATCCTATAGATCCCAGATCTCACCTGTTCTGAATGCCAGTTGAAACCATGGATCATATTTCCTCAAGGCATCAGACTTTGTATTCTCATCCAGTGCAATTCCAACCTCAATAAGGCATTGCTTTCGTAGATTGGGATGTATTCTTCCAGCTTCCTTAACAAGACAATCTTCATATTCATGGTGGAAGAACCGAATTCTCTCTATGGAGGACATTTTTTGCCTGTAGTCATTGTCATTGTTGTGATCCCAAGCAAGAAGCTTGGCTTCCTCAGTTGTAAGACCAGCATATATCTTACACTCTGCATACCTAAAGAAAAATGTGGTAGGGTGCTCCTTCACGAGCTGTCTACGGGCCTCTGCAGAGTGTGAACCTCCAATCACATAATAAGTATACTCCTCAAATGAACCCTCATTGAACTCTTCAACAGAGCTACACTCATTCGGATCCACCATGACAAGGAATGGCACAACAGTAGCATGAGGATTTATTCTCATTTTCTTCTTAAGATTCTGCACATGCAAATTGTGTGGCTCCCTGATCTCAAGGGGCCTCCTCCCTGTGACTGGATCTATAGGTGGCCTGTGGATGATATTGATTGGAAGGTGGAACAACTGCCCCTTCTTCACAATTTTTCTTTTAGCTATATCCTCCCTCATCTTGTTCTGCTCAGTACCAAGAACACCCGAGGCAAGCTCTCCACCGGGTGCAACAATTATATCCTCAGAGCTAGAGCTTGAGTCAGAAGACTCCTCTTCTGAAATTCTCTTCTTTTTCTTTTGAAGCTTTTTCTGCACGCTCTGCTTACCCCTTGCCTTTACAGGGGTCGTCTTCTTCTGTTGTGTTGGCATGATATTGCCCTGGATCCATGGCATCAGGTCTTTGATGAAATTCACTGAGTCTCTGCATATTTGAGCTAGCCCTTCTGGAACACAGCACTCTGGGCACAAGAAATCCATCTTGCATATGACATTTCTTAATCCTTTTGATGTCTCCACCAAGAAAAGCAGGTTGTCAGAATCTTCATCTTCATAATCTAGTTTGTAAACAAGGCCATATTGAAAACCTTGTGTTTTCGTGATCTTTCCTCTGCCATAAGCCCCTGCGAACACAAGGAGGACTGCATTCTTCTCTTCAACGTACTGGAGGCACCACTCTAGATTTGTCATGTCATGAAGTGGACGATCTGTCCTCATTACCTCCGTCTCCCTAGACCTTTCCCTCATATTTGGATCCTCCTCAGGAATTTTAATGCTACTCTGTCCACCTGAGGATATTCCTAGTGGGTTGCTGGCCTTCTCAGAGGATAATGGTGCAATAATTTTCTTTGCTTTTGCTTGGTGACCAACTCCTTTGTCACGTTGCTGGTCAACAGAGCCCATGGTGACTTTGAGCTTCTTGATGGGCCTTTCATCCTTGTACTCCGCATCCCTGAAGGCACTTGGAAATATCAGATCAAACGTAGATGTGGTTTTCAAAGGCCCAAGTCCATGCCAGGCATCGATTTTGAGCTTCAGGTCGATGCCAGGCATCGATGTTTAAGTGAATGTCGATGCCAGGCATCGACTTTGTGTGCAAGTCGATGCCCGACATCGACTTGAGGGTGAAAGTCGATGCCAGGCATCGACTTGGGGTGCAAGGGTCGATGCTTGGCATCGACTTTTGGGCCCAAGTCGATGCTTGGCATCGACTTTTGGGCCAAGTCGATGCCTGGCATCGACTTTTACCCTCAAGTCGATGCCTGGCATCGACTTGCACACAAAGTCGATGCCTGGCATCGACTTGGGCCCAAAAGTCGATGCCAAGCATCGACTTGGGCCCAAAAGTCGATGCCAAGCAGCGACTTTGCACCCTAAAGTCGATGCCTGGCATCGACTTTTCAGTGCATGTTGATGCCGGCAAGTCGATGCTTGGCATCGACTTCTGAGCCCAAGTCGATGCCTGGCATCGACTTTCAGGTGTAAGTCGATGCCTGGCATCGACTTGTCGGTGCAAGTCGATGCCAGGCATCGACTTGCACCTGAAAGTCGATGCCAGGCATCGACTTGGGCCCAAAAGTCGATGCCTGGCATCGACTTCCACCTGCAAGTCGATGCCTGGCATCGACTCGCAATGCTAAGTCGATGCCTGGCATCGACTTACACCTTAAAGTCGATGCCAGGTATCGAGCTGTACATTCTTTGGATCCATATTTCTAGAGGTCAGAAAAATAAATACCTAGAAATCAGACTTGTTACACAGACATACAGAGGGAATCTTTTTGGAATCTTTATTTATGGTATTATTTTGTCTACCTCTTGGTACTTTTGCCAACATTCTTCTTCTCCATCTGACTTGGCTTGCTGGTATGCTGAGCTCTGTGCTCCATGGCTGTCTGTGCTCTGCTGCTCTCTCTTGCTCGTGGATTTTGAAAATGCGAATGATCTCCTCCTCTGGTATTTATAGGCAATTGGGTAACTTGAACCAGAGACTAACTGGATCTAACTGAATGAGTCCAGTTGCTAACTAAATCTGTCAACTTATCTAACCAGGGAATATCACCCACAGTAATAGGCTGTTTCAGAGCCACTTTTATGAAATATTCATAGACCCTTGCAACTATTTATATACATTTGCATAGAAATTACATTTCAATGGCAAGAGTATGGTATGTCCATGAGGATGTCTAAACTCATGTAGAGATTTGTTTCTTAGAATCTCTTTCTTGGGAGAAAATCAAGTCAAAGTTGTGTTGACTGTGGGAGACTAATGACATCTTTATAGTATTACCCTCCTCACTTTAGTTCATATTCACATTTATCTTGTAACTCACTGTTGAAATGGAAAATCAATGTATGAATAAACATTCAAGTACAAAACCTTGCAACTATTTATATACATTTGCATGGAAATTAAGCTTCAATGGCAACAATATGGTATGTACATGAGGATTTCTAATCTCATGTAGAAGTTCTTTCTTAGAGTCTGTTGCTTGGGAGAAAATCAGGTCTAAGTTGTGAGATTAATGACATCTTTATAGTGTTATCCTCCACACACTTTAGTTCATATTCACATTTATCTTGTAACACAATGTTGAAATGGAATATCAATGTATGGATAAACATTCTGTGTACCTCTTTTACACATAATTCTTTTTTAATATACTTTCATCTACCTCTTTGATATCTAGCCAAGACCACAATAAAACCTAATCCTTGAAATCTTAACGGAATGTAAAATTTCTTCTTGTATAGGGTTCAATGGCATAGTATATTCCAGTTGGAACTCAACTTGGATATATTCCAGTTGTAAAATCTCTTCTTGTAAAATTTCTCCAAACAAATTTATTATATATTCCTGTTGGAACTCAACTTGGATATATTTTGATTCATTCACAATGCTTAGACTCAATGACTCATATGTAGTTAGAAATCAACTGTGCTTCTCATTTGAATCAAAAGTGAATCAAATCTTTGGTTCCCTTATTAGTGTATATTTGAGTAATTAAGTGATTTGATGTAATTTGATGTTTAATGTTATTTAATGTACTTTAATAAGGTTTTGATCTCATATCTTCTTGATGTGACATTTGATGTGACATCTTCACTTGATCTCGGATTTCTACTTATTTAAAAAGGTCATTCATCTTCAGTCTTCTGTGAACTCAGTGAAGATGAGCTCAATCTTTTCAGTGGATGCTTGGGCATCAGCTTCTTCTGCTCATATTGATTCATTGTTCTCAGTTGAGCCTTTCCAGAGAAGTGATGATCCCTATGATTTAGAACGTGCTGATGATACCATGTTTTCTGTTGAGTCATTTAAGTTATCCAATTCACAGTGCAATGCTGCTCAACCAAATGCACCTCTTGATCTCCCATCTGATCCAACCATTGATCTCCCTTCTGACTCAAGTGCATGTGGAGCAACGAAAAAGCAAAGCAAGCTCAATCTACGATTTAAAAGAAGGTCTCGTGAAGTAAGTCGAAAAAGATTTAAATTTCTTACTTCAGATAGACAGATTGCATTGGATATTGTGAAGCATTGTTGTGGTTTGAAATGTTTGTATAATTTAGGAATGAAGAAACTAAAGCACATAAGAGAAAAATTCCTCCATTTAGATAGTGAAAGGCAAGATATATACCTTGTTTCTTGCATGCAAATGATTGAGGATAACATGTCAGTAACGCGTGTTGGTTTTGAATATTTCTTTACTCAAGGGATGCCATGCTGTAGGGCTGCATTTAAAATTGCAATGGGTGTAGGAAATTTTAGAATACATAGGGTTCAACAAGGGTTTTTGAATGGGGATCTCATTTTGGATACGTTCCATGTTGGGACCAAAGGATTTGTTGGACGTCATGCAATGAATTGGATGATGAACTATTTTAGCTTGCATTGTGAAGTTATGCCTACAACTGGAAGGTTGCACTTGTCAGATAACTTTACTCGTCGAGAGGTATTTCAAATATATAGAGAAGACATGGAAAATAGAAATGAGAAGTATGTGTTGTATCGTCACTTTACTCGATTATGGAAGGAAGAGTTTAACAATGTTTCTATTCCTCGTAAAGTTAGAATGGGTGAATGTTCAGTTTGCGCCACTTTGAAAAACATGGCAAAAGGGGCTACAACACCACAGGAAAAGCATAATTTTAAAAACCTTCTTAACAACCATCGTGACAGTCAAGCATTAGAGAGAAAGAAAGCAATTCATCATCGAAGTAAGGCACTCAGAAATCCGGAGCGTTATATGTGTTTGTTGATCGATGGTATGGATCAAAAAAAAACTTGTTTGCCACATTTTTATCGCATCCCTAAGGACATTGGAGATGAAGTCCTTGTGCAAATGCATTTGGTTGGTGCTTTGGTATACAATGGAACTGTAATGTCCAAGGTTTTCTTCACATATCCGAATGTGCATAATGATCCAAACCTTACAGTTACTGTCATTCATCGTGTTTTGCAATCATGGAAGGGTCTTTTGCCACCAACTCTATATTTGCAACTAGATAATACTGCAAGAGAGAATAAAAATTCTACAGTCTTTGGATATTTAAGCATGCTTGTTGAAAAACAGGTATTTCAGAAGGTTAAGGTAAATTTTCTTCTGGTTGGCCACACTCATGATCACATTGATCAAATGTTCAGTACTTTCTCTAAGAAGTTGGCACGTAACAATGCTTTTACTCTTCCGATTTTATCTGAGCTGATTTCAGAAGCATAACCAGAAGTTCAACACGTCACACAGATTTATGACTTTAAGCACTTTTGCTCAATGGGCCTTGATAACAGTGCTAAGGTTTTGGCTCCATTGCACAATATTAGTTTCAACCATGTATTCTTGATGAGGAGGGTTGATGAAATAACCCTTTTATTTGCAAAGCAGTATTCATCTTCTCTTGGGTGGGAGCCTAAAGAGGGATGCAGATTGTTATTGCAGGTGCCTAATTTGTCTACTATAACAGTGTATGGTGCAAAACAATCACCATATGAAGATAAAAACAATACAGAAAGATATGGAAGTGTGGTTGATCAAAGTAAAAGCTGGATGCATGCACTCATTGAAAAGAAGAGACATATTGAGCGTGCAAAAAAATATGCTGGAGATCAAGATGTATCTTGGTGGGAGGACTTTTTCAATCATCAAGAAGAGATTATACAGTATACAATTGCAGGTCACTGGCCAGTTGATGTTCCATTCACATGGGATTTTTGTACACAAAGATCCGTGAATGTGGCCCAAGCATGTAATGCAGATGCACTTCAAAGTTTTATACATCCACCAGAAAGAAATATTTATGTAGGCCCAAGGATGACAAAACAGGCAGAAGCAAGATGGCAAGGAAATTTAATAGAGATAAATGTTGGAACGCTTATTGCAGTACTTGCTGATGGTGATGAGGCTACCAGACCATTTTGGATTGCAAAGGTTTTAGAGATAACTAAAGATATTGATCAGAGAAGAATAGAGGCTATGATGGTGCATTGGTATTACACTAAAAGTAGTAATGCATTCACAGGTAAATATAACTTAGAAATGGTGTGTGATACTAAACGAACAGGTTCAAAAAGGAAAAAGAATATTTGAAGCACATCCACTCTTAAAATGGATGATGTAGATATTCTTGTTTATGATTTTTCCTTGACAAAAACTGGTCACTTGAGGAAAGCAACCATCAACATGATAAAACAAAAGCTTCCAGATGTATGTGGTACAGGAAATCATAGGAAAACAAGAAGAGTTGTGCATGATCCTGTAGAATTTGGTATGTACGTGGATGAAGATAGAGCTCTTCTGGATATTGAAGAAGAAGAAGAGAGCTCTCAACAGTATGAGACTGAATCAAGTGCATCAGATGATGAGGGTGTAGACATAGATCGACAAAGTTGTGAGTTGCATTGAAGCTCTCAGACATTTTTAGTGCTTATGTAAATGCCTCAAAGTAGTTTGGTTAATGAAACCATGTTTTGTAGCAATTTTGAATAACAATCAGATATCCACCCATTAAAGATATGTCTAAAATGTTATTTTTGTGTAAAAACTATTGATTTCTACATTCTTATATATATTTTAGACATGTCAATGTCTTATCATATAGATTTTGGAGATGTCAATGTCTTGTCATATACATTTTGGGACACGTCAATGCCTAATATAGTGAAATTTTGACTACATTTTGAGCTCATTTTTTTTGAGAAAATGACAAAAAATGTCAAAAATTACTTGTTTTCACCTCATTTTTGTAATATATGTATACTGGTGTAAAGGAATTCCAAAAATGAGGTGAAAACATGTAATTTTTGACGAGAGTGTTCTCTTTTTACGACATAGTTCTCGTTTGTTACGACTCGCTGTCGGAAAGTTTTTCAACTTTCCAGTTAATGACAGAGAAAATGAAAACAACTTTATTGGTGAATTCTAAACCTCTTTTAGATCACTGTTGATCAGTTGTGCTAATTTGATTAACTATTTTGAAAATGTTATTATGAAGGATTTCATAAGTTTATATAAGTTTAAGTCGGTAGGGTTAATCTGAAGGATCTTAAATGAGTCCAATGGGTTAAAGCTAGGGTTTAGATGATTTATCATGGGTTAGAGTTAGGGTTTTAAAGGGTTTTCATGAGTTTCTGATGGGTTTTAAGTAGGTTTTCTAAGGGTTTAGGATGTTTTCAAGGGTTAAAATAATTAACATTTAATGGAATTGATTTATCTCTAAACATTGATGAACTTACAAAAATAAATTATGGTTTAATTTATTAATTACATAGTGTATGTACCTTTATTTCTAAGGTTTTAAAGAATTAAAATCATAAACTAAGGTTAATTTAACTGAATTATTTAATTAAGCAATTTAGGATAATTCAATTTAAATGAAAATGAAGTGGATAATTAATGAGCGGTGTATGTGAGTGCTGTTTAAAGAATGGTGTGAAATCAGTGTGTAATTAAAGTGGATAAAGTGAGTGGTTAAAAGTGTGGTAACTATGAGGGCAAAATCAAAGAGTGGTCTACATTAAGTATGCATTTAAAGTGCAAAAAGGATGTGATGAAAAGAATGGTATAAGTAGAGTGTGTAATTAAAGTGGAGAAAAGTCAAATGAAAGTGTGGTGAATGTTAATAGGAAAAAGTGAGGATGAGGAAATAAAGTAAAATCAAAGGAATGGTTTACAAATGAGTTGTGTGTGTATATATATGAGTGTGTTGATCTAGTTTTTCCTAATGTTTTTTGCAGATTACAATCAGTTGAAGTAAAGTACAAGCAGTTGAAGTGAACCGGCAGATTGAAGACCCATTTAAACCTTATATCTTCATTTAGTCATTTACCCGATTGTTTAGACATTTATCCGATTATCTAGACTTTACATTTGTATTAACTTATTAATTCATTTATTTAAATCAGTTTAGCATCATATTGTTTCTAGTAGTTCTTTCATGTCTTCCGATTTATATCATGTATCTGAACACAGTAGTAATAACATCATTGAGCATACAACCGAATCCGTAGAATTAGTGTTAGAAGAACTTATTAAGAACAATATTACTTCGGAATCATTAGTGTCTTTATCTTATGACCACTGTTTAACTACATTCCTAGCATTTTCTTCCATTGCATCTCCTGAATCACAAAGTAGTGAAGATTTATTTCCACCAACTTTAGTTAGACAAACTCAACCAAACCCATTAGAAGCAACAATAGAAGAGGTAGTTAAAGATCAGATAACCGAAGAGTCGTTATCGTTAACACCCAAACAGATAGCTATTGCCAGATATAAAGCAGCTTGTCCCTATGGTCCGTAGTCTGAGTCCGCTACAGACACCCTGCGTGTGCCGAACGATTTAGGCGGATGACTTGATCCACCATCCGAGCATCCCTCACGACCCGACATCGCTGTT